>VXAV01004785.1:47468-63454 GCA_013399715.1 Alectura lathami
CCGGCACCCCGGTGGCACGGGCCTGCGGGAGGCTCGCCCGGCCCTGGCTTGGGTAGCGGCGGCGACAACGAAACCCTGGCCGTCTCCCTCCAATTTTTCCTTCTGGGCTGCTGTATGGAGGCCTTACTCCAGCAGAAGGGTAGATAAAGCGAGTCCTGCCCGCAGGCAGTCGGGGTGCTTTCTAATGCCTACCTCAAAACAGCGTAGATCCGAGGAGAGATTTTTTTTTTGTCTTTTGTAGTAATTTCTTTTGTAGTGATTCTGTAGAGGACCGCGGTATGACCTGAAGCCATGTGCATTTTTTCTTGAAGTTCGACATACAGCAGCTTAAAATGCCTACAGCACGTGTAGACTTCCCCTAAGTTTTGTTATCTGTCTGCTGCTGCCAAATGCATAAATGAAATCCGTATTTAAATAAATGCATTTGGGGAGAGAGCGCTTTTCCCCTAACAGTGTAAACAATGAAACACCGTATGCTTTAAAGAGCTGTGCGTAAACTGATGGTCAAAGCTGGGGCGTTTGCAGAGCTGAAAAATCAAAACCTTGAACTTCAGAGACTTTAATTTTGAAGTAAAGAAGCGCAGCTGTTTTTGCAAATGAATGACTTTCTCTCCTGCACCGTGTTTACAAAAAATAAAACATGCCGTGGGGCTGTGGCGTGGCTGCCTGGCACTGCGGGTTACCGAAGGTGGTGACTCAGTTCCTCCTTTCCAGCTTTGTTCTTGAGGGCAGGGGGGTGCCTAGGTGAGCGTGGCGCTCCTTGCCGAACCTTTCGGGGGGGAGAGAGGGAGGCAGACCGAAGTGGTGTGTGCAGGTGGGTTAACAGACCTGTTACTTTTTTTCCAGCCAGCTGAGTAAAGGATCACGAAAGGGGGAAAATGGTGATGTTACCTCAGGCTTGAATTTCATGGCCAGTTCTGCTGTTTCTAGCTGCTTGTTGCTGCTGCTGAAGGAAAGGTTTTTTTTTTTTTTTTTCCTCCTTTCTTCCGTTTCCTGTTGATGGGCCTCCTGCTGTCTGGGCCTCCTTCCATGCACCGACTCCTCTGTTAAGTCATCAAAATGGCAGGAAGCGATTTCTTGTTGAATTTACTTTCTACTGGTTTAGTGAGCAAAACTGAATTTACTTGGCTCAGAGAAACTTAATGAAAAGAGAAGCGTAGGATGAGGTAAGCACAAAGGGCAGTTTCTCAGAATGAGAGGGGAGTTCTCTTCCAGTGGTACTGAGCTGTCAAGTCTTCTTGCTGTGTGTTGAGCAAGAAAACCCCTTGGTGTTTTTGGTGCTGCTGGTAAGCAAGAGTACAAAAAAGGCTCTTGTGATTCTGGTGGCAGCACAAGTCCGTAAAGAAAGATCGTAGCTCAGTCTGCCCCTCGCTGACAGCAGCCCTCTGCAGTCCTTACTTCTGATTCCTGTTTCACCATTAAACTCTGTTCAGCCACAGAGCTGCGGGAGTACCTGGGTAAGATCAGGTATTTCTCTCGTGTACCTGTGGAAAGCGTGCTAATACAGCTGTGTTCTTGGAGGACCCAGCAGGCTGTAGCAGATCTAAGATGTCTTAGGAAATTGGACTGTCTTTGCAGTGAACCTCTCCTGTCTGTCACATCGCCTGGTTCTGCGCAGATGCAGGTGGTGAGAAATGTCCTGCCCCTGAACTGAGAGCTGGTTATCATCTGCTTTCACAGCGCATGTAAAGCATTGCAGGGGATTGTACTCCAAAATCTGTGGCCGTACCTTCTTGTCTCCTGGGTAGCAGGTGTCCTGATGACTGACTCCTTCAGTTGCTGGTTCGGCCGGTTGGCTGCGGCACCTGGATCAGGGTGCTGGCTTAGCTGCAGTTGGGCACGCCAGCGTACCGGGTAACAAGCTGTGTAGTGGCTGTACTTCTTCCAGATACCACCCCTGGAAGTCTTTTATCTTGGGTTTGGAGGTTGTTGAAGGGACTCGTGCTGAGAGAAGAATATGGGATTGTCAGGTTATCAAAATTAGCGTTGTGTTTTCAGAAACAACCGGCCTTACGGACTAAGCTAAAACTAGGATGCGTCCGGGGGCTGCATGTGTGTAGCTGCTAATGCAGCTGCTCTGGCAGCTGTGGATGCTCAGTGGTGGCACTGCTAGGACAGAGGGTTCAGACACGTTTAATACAAATGTGTCCAAAGACGGGCGTGGTATGTGCTGGTTCTTCCACCTGGTAAAAGGATGCTTTTGATAAGGCAGATCCACCTGTGAGACTTCCGCACTTAAACCTACAGCTAGTCTTCAGCGGCTTACAGGGCAAAGTCTGTTTACCTGCCGTCACGTAAATTGTAGTCCAGACAGTAAAACAGAATGAGGATTGGTTTGGGATCCTGGTGTAGGTGCCTGGAAAACTGTGCTTATGTGGGTTTTTATTGGCTTAGTTTCCTCTTAGTAAGCAGTTAGCTTCACTGCCCTGAGACCTGGCAGAGTTTGAAGTTTAAATTGTGTTCTTGTCAGTTCCATGGGTAATGGAGAGTTAAAGGAACACGTTTCTTGTTGGGATTTAAGGACTTCCTACATTTCAAAATGCAACCGCATTAGGGAATTCGATTATTAGAATTTCATTTCTTAATGGATATGGGAATGGCAAATTAATACAAGTAAATGATTTTAAGTAGTCATCGTATCAAAACAAAGACAGCACAAAAAGATGCTATTTCTCTTATATTAACCCCCCTCCCAATGTACCAGTGTATGCAGTACAGCAAAAAACTCACGCTGTCTTCACTGCCTGATTCGGTTCTCGCTCATTCATTTCATCAGCAAATCTGTTGGTCACTGTCTTCCTACCCACAGCAGCTGATTTGTTCAGAGTACATCGTTCACAGAGGCAATGAAGATTTTGAAGTCCTCCAATACTAAGCCATGCTCACTGTGCTAGCGAACCTTATCTTCCTGCTTCTTCAGTGCTCTTACACACCTTGGAGGTAGCTCAAAACTGAACTGCAGCTTCTCACCAAGTCTTCTCCGCTGATCTCAGTAGGGTCTGCCCGTTGCTTACCGTCACCGCTCTGCGTGCCGTGGGGTCACGCGTCTTACCCCTGAACCGCTGGTGTACGCCTGCTGCAGCGTGTGGGTTCTTAACCCTCCCTCGTCCTCCCCTCAAACAAGCTCCAGTAGTAATGCCACCGCTCGTCAGTCGGCAGCTGCAGCGCAACGAGAGAGAAGTTTTCGGGGTGCAGATTCTTGGGATTTAAGCAGTCCCCACTGGTCAGTGGATAACTGCTGACTGGAGTCCTCAGACCGGTGCTGTCCAGTGCCTCCATACCACTAGTCTGTGTATAGCCACTGTTTTAAAAACAAACAAATACAAACATTCCTGTTTGTTTGTTTGTTTGTTTTCCATCCACCAAACCCGCTTTTTTCTTTTTCTACATATTCTCCTCTGAAGAGATGTTTTAGCCAGGGGCCCCTGCAGGCCATGCAGAGGTGGGAATGGCAAAAGAGTGGCTGCAGCAATGGGTGCTTTCTCACCTGGCCAGGCACCTGTACGTAACGGCAAGCTGGAGCTCTCGTTCTGTTGAAGTGCGGTGGGTGGGGGGGTGGCACTTGTGGGCCTGGTAGTGGCTGTCAGCTGGTGAGGAGAGAGTCAGGAAGATGAGGCCATTGCCCTGCCCTTGCAGGCCAGCTTTAGGGCACCGCTGGTGGGTGGCCTCTAGTTGCTGTGAATGAGCCTTCGGAGCAGTTGAAACCCAGATGGGGTTTGTACCATTAACAGGAGATCTTAACAGTACAAGAGAACAAATCACGCCGTGACCTGCTGGTTTCTTACTGTTCTTTCAATCCTGCTGTTACTGCAGAATCTTAACTGTTTTCTTCTGGTTGAGATGCAGTCCTCCATAGCAGCTCAGTAAAACTTCAAATACATTTTTATTTTTCCTCCCACAAGACCTTCTCTGTAAATATTCCCAAAGTCGCTCTTTGTTTTTCACATCCCTTCTAAATTCTGTTGCTGTGACATGTAGCAAACAGCAGCGGGTTTTGTGCATTGGGCCAACATAGTGCTGGACCAGTCTGTGCTTCCAGCATTCTTCTTCATCCCTTCTGGCCTGCCTCACTCGATCTCTCCTGTCTCCTAGGGATAGGTTGGTCTTTATTCTGGACATGAGTGAAGATTTGCATAACGAATCCTCTTTCCTGCTTAATACATGTTGGCTTTGCGACAGTCTGATGTTTTGCAAATCAGATAAAACTAGGCTGAAGCTAGTTCTATAGAGAGATTCTGAATGTGGTGTGCCTGTAGCAGTTCCTCAGCTAGTTCCATCAGTACAGAGAAACGTGTGGAGCTTTTTGAGATGAGCAGAAGAAACTTGGGCGAGACTTGAGTAAAATTAATGTTATCTTCTATTTGTTGAGAGAAAATAGGCAAATGTGTAAAACAATCTGTCACTCTTGACCTTGTTCTGGTGCAGTAATTCTTGTACCACACATTCAAAAATTTTTGATGCCTAGCCAAACTTTCAGGAACTTTAAAAATTAAGTATGGGACATGATGGCTCCTTGAGTTAGGTTCAGATCTTCCAAGCATGGGTGGGTTGGCATAAATAAATACCAAGAAAGGAAATTACTAGATGATGAATGTTGTTTATACTGAAATCCAGGAGTAGGGGAGAATTCGATAGCTACAAACTAATTGATGCATTCTTTTGATGCATTTTTGGCTTTTCATTTAAGAGTTAAAGGAGAGTGTTTACAACCATACAATGCCAAAGCAACCTTGACTTGCTTCTTGCCCAGCTTGGCAGTGGCTTATATTACCAGCTCAGAAACAACAGTGGTTGCCCTGAGCTGAAAATTAATGCTGGAATGCAGCAGCAATAAAAGTAAACTGTAAAAAAAAAAAAAAAAAATGCACGCATACCCACACACCTCTGACATGGAGAACTCAAGGGAGTGTGTGACTTCTCCTTTCTACAGACATAAGATAACATCTCTTTAAACTAGGCAGCTAATTTCTGCTCTAGAGGAGACAGCTGGAAAGCCTGCTTTGCTCTGCCCGGAGGCATCCTGTTTTGAGGGAGATGGCCTGGCACTGCCACCTCGTAAGACAAGGCAGAAATTGTTGTTGTAGGCTTTTTTGGGGTCTCTTTAGTGCGCATCTTGGTATTTCAGAGCTGCTTTATATAATTTTGAGTTTGGTATCGGCATAGTGAGCCCTTCACAATATGCCTTTAATAGTAATTTCAGCCTGCTTTTCTAATAAATCTTTTGTTCCTCTGTGCACTTCAGTGGGTAGGTGAAGGTGTGGCAGGGTTGGCCGGGCAGCTGGGAGAGTGCTGCTGCTGGCGAGGTGTCAGGGTGTGAACTGCTCCCTGGTCTTGATCTGTTCCTTACAGATCTAAGTACTCTGGTTGCTATACCCTGTCTGGTCTGCCTGGTGAAGGTACGCTCTGGAAGTTCAATGCGTATTTTCAACTTACATAGATCTGAAATGGGAAAGATACACTGTTGTTCCTCCATCTCAGTTTTAAATCCATTATATTTTTCCTGTGTTCCTGCAGTGATCTCTTACTTGCATGTTCTTCTTGTGTGTGTTGTACATGCCTTGTGCTTAAGCTTAGACTCCCTTGATTAGCACACATAGCACACGTTTACTCTCGCTCTTTGTGCTCAACACTAAGGCTTTATAAGGCAAAGAATGTCGTTTTTTTTTTTTTTTTTTTTTAATTTTTAAGAGAAATAGTATTTTGCTTTCAGTTTATGAATAAGCAACTCTACTTTCATTTTTGGTTTTGCCAGTTATCCAGGTTGGTACATTAACATTTCCTGTTAGATTGTTTGCACTTAATTTAAAAAAAAAAAAGGGGGGGGGGGAAGGGATGTGTATGATGCTAGAATGAACTTCCTAATCTTCAGAGTGAGGGTCTTTCAGAGAATGTTAATATATTAAGTGTACATTTGTCCTAGAAGAGGTCTACATGCCAGGAAAATGGAGTAACTACAAATCTTTCTCACATAAGCAGGAAGGACAAGCAGTAAAGTCCTGTAGAAATTTTTCAGGTGAGATTGGGAATTTCCATGCTTTTGGGTTTGCAGCCAGAGCAAACACATCAGAGAAGAGACTTCTAGCGCAGGAGTTTTCTTTAACCATTTGAATATGGCTTTGTATCATTTGCAGAGTCTTTTTGGAAAATGAGATTCCGTGTTTCCTCAGTTGTTGACTTCACTTGGCTTCAGATGCACTTTTAAGTTAGCAGACATCATATTACTACTTTTTTTTTTTCCATTTAAATGTTTTATATAGTTGGCGAATATTACTATTATTGAAGTATGCTTATGGAAAGCTAAATAAATAAATTCTAAGGAAACACTGTGTTTGTGCCTTCATATTTCATATTTGGAAAAAAACCAAAACAAAACAGAAATCACCACAACCTCCCCCCTGAATGACCAGAGAGAAACCCAGCAGCCCAGCGAGCAGTGGTTTATTTCAACTCTAGTATGTTACTAGCTGGGTTTTGGCAGTGGCTGATGAAGCACTGTAGGTTGAAGTCCTGTCTAGTAAACTGTCTTGCACTGCGTTATTTCGGCAAGAAAATTGTCTTTTTATCTAAGAACATCTCCCTGATCCTGCCAATAAAGGTCATGATGCAAGAAGGCTGGTAAGGTGGTTGTCAGTTAGACTTCCAGAAGGCAGATATAAGCCGTTGCTACTTTAACTGTAAGTTGTCTTCTAGTAACTAAAACAAAACCAAACCCCTGTTTGTCCAATGAATCAATTCAGTGTGGGGAGGAAGGCTGTCAGTGCTGTCACTGTTCCTTCTCCAGGCGTTGTATGTGATGTGGAAGCTGCTGCCTGTGGAACAAAGTGTAACCAGCTGAAGGGCTCCTGGCCTGCCGGGAGGTTCCAAGGGAGAAGACTGTCTTGCTTAGAGGTTGTTCATAGGTTCTTCTGAGTTTGCCGGTTTGGTTCCAGAGTATAACTTCCTAGTGTTTTACTTGTAAAAGTGGTTTTTAGTCTTCACAGCTAAGGAAAAAAGGTAATCAAAGTGTAGTCAGGTACTTAGATGAATACTGTTCCTAATTCTGTTCAATTATTTAACCCAGTGGTTTTTAAATACCTCAACTGGCAGTTTATAAACTACAGAATGTAAGAGGAAATAAGTCATTTTGAGTACTCAGGGAAAATACTGAAGTAATTTACCTTCAGATGGCCATGGATGGCCTATCAGGGTACTGTTTGAGGAGCCATCCTCTCTGATACTATTAATTAATCCCCTAAATGCTTCCCAGCGTTACTGTCTTGACCACGGCGCGGTGCTGCCATAGCTGGTGTGTTTGAGTTGGGTGCGTGAGATGGGTGCACTGCTTGGGGTGAGCGTCGCCTTCCAGTGCTTTGATGGCGCTTCTTGGCTACCAGAGTCACTTGTCTGATTTGTCAAATTTCAAGTTTGTTTCTAGTAAAATGTCAGCTAGCAGATAATGACTTTTTCCCTTAAAAATTAATATTTTCAGGTACTCAAAACTCTTGCAAAAAGGGTGTTTCCTAAGATTGTTTATCGAATGGCTCCCAGCTGTACAATATGTGTGGCTGCCTTTGCTATCTTACTCTCCCTCTGTGCATGTGTAACTGATCCTGTTCGCATTTGTCCGGGTAGGTATATTTTATAATGGGGTCTTGTTTTGTTGTAGTGCTGGCCAGCCTATCTGTGTTGAATATATGGGTGCAGATTCTTGGGTGTGGTGCTTAAACTGAGAAGGATTTTTAAGCTACTTGGTCTTCTTTAGCAAGTTGGAGAAAAAAAACCTTTTTATCTCCCTGAGCAGCTTACTGCTTTAAAAGGAATGTTTCAAAAGAGGTGTTTCACAGGGAGTGAGGCTTCTAAAAAGTAGGTAAACAGGGGGTTTTGTTGCCATGATTACTGTCATTCTAGCAGAACTTGTGTGGTAATTTGTCTATTAGTGTGCACCTTCCCATCAGATTCCTGTATACTTAGCTGTTCTACATGTTGAATAGCTGGGATATTTCAGGATTACCAGCTGGTGGCCAGGGATCATATGCTTTTTCAAGGAAGTGATTTAAGCATACTGCAGTGGTGACATAGCAGCAATGCCTTTTAAAAAACCTTAGGCATTTAGTTATCTTACAATTGTTCTTGCTTTAAATATTATAGATTGGATAGTGATCTTAAGACTAATCTTATTTTCACTATTTCATTTATACTTAATGACATACAATACTCTATAATAATAGCATAATTTAATAGTGTCAAGAGCGTTAAAGGAGAAAAAACGCTACTGGGTCTTAATTGGATTTTTAATCGTTCATCCATCAGAGCATCAAACTGAGAAGTCCTTAAGCTAACTTCATATACTGAAGTGTATAGGTTGCTGCTTGTTGTCCATGATGAGTTTTGCTCTGTGCCTCCAAATAAATGGAAACAAACTTCATTCTGATCCAGCTGGCACCCTTTTGAGCTGGACATGCATGGAAGGTTTTTGTTGTATGTAATTCCTTTTTCAAGGAATACTAAGAAACATAGGGTGGTAGAGTTTTTTTGTTTGTTTATGCACCAAAGCTATGATGGGAAGAGTTGTTTCTAAGATTCTGAGCTCCACAATTTCATGAACTGCTCAAACTGATATTGGGGGGGGGGGGGGGGGGGGAAGGAAGAGGTGTTGGTTCACCTTTCACTTCCAGCAAGCTCATGTTTCCCCATTACCAGCACGAATGTTCGGTGTCACCTGGGGGCTGTTCCTGTCCCGTGATGGCCAGCAGCGGTGCAGGCAGCAACCAGTAAGCTGCAGACCAGAGGCAGTGTCCAGCCACGAAGCCAACCCTGACAAAGCAACAGCAGTGCTAAGCTATTGTCCTTCCTTAATTTCTGGCTTTTCGTTGTCGTCAACATTGTAATTCAAAGTCCACGCTCGTGGCAGTTGAAAAGCTGAGGAGATTCTGTCCGAGCTGCAACTTATTAAGTTGTTTGTAATTTGATAAAGCTCGGGGCAGCTTGCTGAAAGGGCTGATCCCTTCGGCACCACAGAACGCGTAAGGAGAGGAGAGAGAGCCTTTCCAAATACTGGTTAAAAGATGAGGGGAGAAAAAGTAGCGCAAGGAAGGGCGAAAGGACGAGCGAATTGAATGCTTTTAACTTTTTATTAACCTTCCTCCAAACACATTTATAAGGAGATTGCTGACTTCTGAAAATGAAATTTTGGAAACCTCAGGGTATGCTAAAAATATGCAGTGCTGTGCCTGTATAGAGGTGCGCAAACAAATTTAAAAAATAGCTGCCTTCAAAATAAGCTTTGTTTAGAACATCAGGGAGAAGATCATTCATTTTTCTTTCCTGAGTAGTCCAGTTGTGACCTAACATAGAGAGGTATTTCAGTGTTAAATAAGCAAAAGTTCTGCAGAGTCATGCATATTGCAGCTACATCAGAGCTCAGAAGCTGCGGAACAGGTGGAGAGGGTTCAGTGGGTTTGACTGCGTTCAGCAGAGAACTGGGGGACCTTGAAAGCTCTCTCCTGGTCCTCCATATACTGTCCATCCTGACCTGTTATTTGGTCTTCTGTGAATTTAGTATACCTAAAAACTGGTAAAATCTTTTTTTTTTTTTTTTTTTTTTTCTTAAAAGGTATTTCTTGCTTGTCTTCTGCGTTAGGTGTTTGCATCTTTGCTGTCTTGCAGAATGCCTCTCTTGCATAATTTTGGAATTAAATATTGCATTGCAATACTAAGCACATGGAGTCTTGAGTCCGTTAGAAGTCATTTCTTGAGCAGCATCTATGTCTTTATTTCCCTCTGGCAAAAGCTTCATGCAGTGTATTGAAGTTTACTTGAGCATAAATGAGGAATTTGTTTTCACTGTTAGCTCAACACAGGACTTGTCCACTGATGTTTAAATAATTTAATCAAACGAATGTTAGCCTGAGTGGCCTAACTGTTCCCTTTTGGATTAGTGTGGTGAGGGAGGAGGAGTGAGAACCGCAGATGGAAAGGACTCAAGTCTGAAGTGACTTCAGTTTCTACCTTGAATTAAGCCCAGGGGCAACAGTTACGAAGATCCTGGCATTATCGTCAGTTTCTGGATGAGGGGAAAGAACCAAATACCACCAACAGCAAAAAAAAAATCCCAAACCTGACACCCTTAACTCACCAATCTCAGAAACTCAACAACCTGTCTGCCACTAGAACTCTGAAATCAGGTTTTCTTAACTAGAATTGTTTACCAAAGCTGTGTTGTGCAGTATCTAAGCATACAACGTGAGTCCATTTTGCTGATAGTTCGCTTGAAGTGTGCAGTGTGAATCATTCTCTTAATATATTGTAATTCCTAATTGTGAAGCTGCATACCTGCACTTCTCTAAACTGACATTTTGAAGATGGAATTAATTGAACGCTGTTGTTGTAATGCTCTCCTTAAATATGGTTTGAAATTAAAAAAAAAAAATCAGTTTGATGGAGTGACGCCCAAAGCAGGTTGTGAACTATCAGCTGTTCTAGCAGACAGTTGGTATCAGCAGCTCATGTGGGATCAAAGCTCTTCATGCTGTAGGCATTCTCATAACACAAACAGCTGAATTCTGAGATTGAAATTTGAGCGTGGTCTAAGAACAAGCATTGGGGATCCTTGAGTACGGCCCAGGAGTGTATTCAAGTGGTGATTCATCACACACAATGCAGAGGGTTTTTTAACTCCCTTAAAGTATCGCTGCTAATAGCAAAGATGCAGAAATTGGTGTAACTTGGGTAACTGGCTTGCTTCCAGAGGAGGGAAGTATGAGCGGTGCTGTGCATGGAGTTCAAAGTTTAAAGGGTAAAATGCCAGCTTTATTCTGTCAGCCGTGGGCTATTTTTAAATGTACACAGAAGCAACACACCTTTGTGTATCTCGATGTTGTTCAGCAGTACAGGGGAGAAATCTTGACACCACCAAAATGCAGCAGCTCCGTTCTTGCTGTACACCGTATTCAGGCGGACCAGACACGGCGCTGTACGTTCGCACATCTGATCGGCACTGCCAGCTTGGCAGACTTGACTAAGAATCGGTTGTTAATCACGATCTACAGTGGCCAGTTTTTTTCTTCACTTTGACATTACTGATTCTAGAAAACTCTGATTTTTAATTAACTGGAGCAGCAAAGCACAAAATTAAGAATCACCCAGTCAGTGCGTTATTCCAGGTGGATAATTCTTCGTGCATAGACACTTAGGAACCCTCCTGTTGCTTATGGGTTAGTCAGTTTATCTACACTGCAGTGGGACAGTTTGGACTCATCTTCCCGTTTGTAAATTACTGCTACCTCAGTATTCCAGTGCTGTACTTAGACCTATTTATTGAATTTTCATTTAAAGTATATTGGCCGTCATGTTAGATTTGTCTGGACTGATATTACCAATGCATCTAATAGGAATGCATTGAAGGAATCTGACAAGGAGGAAGGTAACTACCACTTTGAGCAGATGTGCTTTACTGTAAATGCTGCTTTTGGTCATACGTGTTTTTTCTTTCCTGAGAAAGGCTTTGGCTAGATGCTCAAACATTGACTAGGAAACTAGTGGCTTTTCTTACTGAAAGAAGCTAGTGTACTGTCTGTATGTAACTTAATAGTTCATAGAATGTTACCTGAGTTTGGAGTAACCTGCGGTAGCTGAGGAACATCCGCATTGAATTCAGAAAACAGTTAGAAATAATCTATTTGCTGATGCAGCATCCTTTTAAATCAAAGCTACAACTGTGAAGGTGCTAGTCTAACTTTTTCATAACATCTACTGTGAAGTAGAGAGGATGGGAGTTATTCCTGAACATTCGTTATTTTTTTGAAAGAATAAACTTGAATGCTTTGCTTTATTTATGCATTCAATGTGTTTCATATGTTGGGAATGGAAAATCTGACCTTCTCTGGTTAAGTCAGATCACTTGAAGTGAAAACCATCTGTGTCCAGAAGTCTACAGCTACTTCAAGGTACAGCTTACTACATGGAAAATCTCTGTAATATATTACAAACTCATGTCAACTTTTGTTAAATTTGGGTATTTCCTTTGGGTGAGGGTTTGTAAGTCTTCCCTCTGTTTCCGAAGGATGTGGGAGTGGTCTTAAGTCCTCAAATAAATAATTCTGCAGTTGAGATGTTAATCGCTGGCCTTGCTGAGATGAGATGTTTACCTGTGGCAGAGAGGTTTGATGTCTAAGAATATTCTTCATTTGTAATGTCAGATAGATGGCTTTGTGTGTTGCGTTCGTGCTTTGCAAATGCTTTAGAAGTAGTAAGCAGCTTTTGAGACCATTGCTTAGAAAAGATCTTTTATAAACTACAGTGAAATATTTTAGGTTTATAATTCCATGGTTAAATATTTCACATGGTTCTTTTATCCTTTTTTCTTTTTTTTTTCATGTATTACCTTGCTTCAGTTTGTCTTGTACTGCAAGAAGGCTTCGATTGTTAAGTCTTTCCATTGTCTTTCCTCCTACAAAGCACTTTGTGTGGATTTCCGGGGCAAGATGCCTCTACGTGCTCTGTCAGACAGAACCATTTTGTGTGTATCCTCCTCTTGCACAAATGACTTGGTCACAAGAGAGCGTAAGCTTATTTTCAAAAGCGCAGCAAATGAGAACTGGGGGTATTTGGTAACAGTTTTGTAATCTTTTTGGTTTCATAAGACTTGGACACAGGCTCCTTTTTTGTATTTTGGACGTATTTCAGAGTTTAACAAATCTCTTAATGCTCTTGTACCTTGTGGTCTTGAGAAAAGGTAGGAATGCGGAGTGCTGCTTGGTGTGGGTGGTCTCCTGTAACTTAGGAAAACCACAGTCGACTTAGCTGGCTCTGGAGTCGCTCCTTAACAGCAGACCTTGGATACGCATGGCTTGTAGTGGCTGAGGAGGTGTAGAAGCAACTAGTCAGCTTTGGTGATTGTTATTGGTAGAAAACATTGAAAAGACTGAAGGGCAAATCCAAAACAACAAGCTTGCATGTTGCCAAGCAGCTGACCTTATCCTCCCTAATTACTGTAGGGCTTTGTATTCTCGGTTGAACTGGTATTTTTTCTTTGTTAAGGTTGCAGTTCGACTTTTAATGCTTATTGTTCTTATGTGTAATAGGATCCGAGCAAATGGCTTTTAGAAGTGTTTGCACATTCTAGAATATTTATGGTTCTGTCCATTAATTTCTAGAAGCACTTTAATCTTATTCCAGAGCATTTGTACTTTTGATAAACAAAAATACCATCCAAAATCTGTATCACACATTACATATTTCATGTTGAAATTGTCAAGCTGGACACACCAAGTTCAGCAGACTTACTGGGAGAAGGTCTCTAACTGATCTTTTGTCAGCAGCAGAATTGAAAGCTGAAAAGTTGAAGGTGGAATGAGTTTATTCCGTATCTGTACTGTGTTTTCATTTGTCTCCTGTGTCAAGAACTATTAACGTTTTTTTTTTCCTTTTTTTTTTCCCCGCCCCTACCCCACAGGGAGGCAATAATGCAGGGCACACAGTTGTTGTGGATTCTGTGGAGTATGACTTCCATCTTCTGCCAAGTGGGATCATCAATCCAAAAGTCACGGCATTCATTGGTAAGTGGGACATCTCTAAAACGAAATAGACAATAATGTAGTCACCAACTTTTGACATATTAAAGTAACAAAATATACCTGTGGACAGCATCAGGACTTTTTTTTTTTTCCCTCAAATTCTCATGGACTTGAGCTTCGTTTGTAAAAACATGTCTACTGCCTTGTTAATATTGACATAACTCAGTTGTGAAGTTTGGATTATGGGTGTTCCTTTTATTCTCTTGGATAGGTCATTTTTGTTCTTACCTGTCCTGTCAGTACCAGCAACACAGATCTTTCTTCGTTCCTTGGAAAAGGAATGCTGAATCCAAGAAGATTTACACACTGTGTAGGTCTGTCCCTTACTCTGCAAACCAGGACTCGCTACTTCTTCCTGAACATCTCATTTCTTAGAGCCTGTAGTCTTTCATCTCAGCTTGGTTCTTGCGCAAAAGGCGGTCATTGTCAGTTTGCTAAACAGCATAGCAACTAAAGAGCATCTGTCAGTAGTTAGCTGATTCTTAAAGAGTACCTGCTGAGTTCTTGGGATCGGTCTGTAGAGGCTGTGTTCTTGCAGTTAGCGGTAACACTGCACTTGGTGGGAATTTGTCAGTGGTTGTGCCTCCCTTCAGCTGTTACACTGTGATTTGGCAGAGGAATAGTTTTGGATTAACTGGCCCTGTCTAGTGCTTCAGTGGGAAGTGGCCCAAAAGGCATTGAGGTGGTTCAGCTTTGGTGTATGGAGATGCACCCGGTGACACTGTGTAGTTGTGTGAGCTAGCATCTTCTTCTGAGCCATGTGACAGTGTGGCAAATCTGTTTCCTGTAGGAAGGTGAACTTGCTTCTGATGGAGCTTTCTGATGTTATTCTTGCTAGTCTATTAACAAGCCAAACTCTGTGTATGGAATATTCTGTGTCAGTTTACAGACAAAGAGTGCCTGAGGGAATGCTCATGGTTATAATGATGTTACAAACGTGCTAAGCTTCTAAATCAATTGGGTGATTAAAATGAAGTGCAAAGAGGGAAGTTAATTTTAGAAATGAGGAAGAGGAAGTTCCATTCTGAACTGTACCACAATGTTAATGTTTGTCCTGATCTAAATTGCAAGTTTGGGCTTCTTAAAAAGGTTCAGTGCATGTAGTTAGAGATGCATACTTTGGGTATAAATCAGTCTTTTACAGATTAATTCCTCAGAATGAAAATTGTAATGTATTGAAAGTTTAAAGACTGAAATACTTTGCATACAAAACATGAAGTGCCTTTAAATTGGTTGAAGTATTATTTTTCCATGTTCAACATGATTCATTAAACTTTGTGTAACGGTTTTCTTCAGGAAATGGCGTTGTAATTCATTTGCCAGGACTCTTTGAAGAAGCTGAAAAAAACCTAAAGAAAGGAAGAGGTGAGAAAATTTTAAGTTACTACTCCTAAAGTAGTTTGTGGTGACTTCCTCAGAAGATTTAGCCTCTATAGATGCCTCTATAGAGGTTACATACCAAACAGCTTTTTCCAGAGCTCATTTACCTGCTGGTTTCTGACAGGGGTCTTGCTAAAAGACCCAGGGCCCTGAGGGAAAGTCTGGACAAAAAGAATCTTTATGAAGTTTCAGGACAGAATGTGTTCTACATGTCAGACACTTTTTGTTGCTTTAGGCAGTGAATTTAATACGTAAACCAACTTGTTTAAGTATGTTACCTGTTCACAGTCACTTTACCTTTTGCAATCTTAGCATATACTTTGACGATACAAGTTAATGCAAACAAACACTATAGTAATCCTTTCTCGATTCAGAATTCACTTTTTGGCTTCCTGTCTTGTCTATGGCCATGCTTGGTAGCAGTCTGCCAGAAGTGAGGTAAAACAACTAATTTATTCATAAGTGGAAAAACTGCTAATTGGTTACTGAAATTGACAAGCTAGTAGAATATCAGGAATTTTTTATCACAGTAAGCCTGATTTTCTCAGCTTTGTAGGCTGCAATTACTGAAGCCTACACTTTCTCTGGAATGTGATTGCTCATCAATATAAATGGTTTTGACTGAAAACTAAACATGAAAAGTATTTTTCCATTACACATCAGAAAAGAAAAATGCTATACAAAATAAAATTTAAACTGTTTTACTTTGTCTTTTAAGGGCTAGAAGGCTGGGAGAAAAGACTAATAATTTCTGACAGGGCTCACATCGGTAAGTTCTGTGATCTTTTGGTTTTTATCTTTTTCTCTCTGAACTTTTCATGGCAGTAAGAGAGTGACTGTTTTTAGCCATTTCTTTGCATTTATATCTAAATTTCTTTGGGTTGTGTCCCTGTATGCCAGACACTGTCTCTGCTTTGATTTATTGAGGATTCTAAAAAAAACTAAGCTTATATTCCAGTCACTCTTTAATCACACCCTGTAAGCATACCCTAGTCAGGAAACAGGGTTCACTTTCGAAGCTGAAGATTAGACGTGATAGGCAGTCAAGAAGCA
>VXAV01004785.1:67893-101073 GCA_013399715.1 Alectura lathami
CTGCTTCTGTCCGTGCAATGACGTAATCACGGTGTGCAGGTACTAGATACATGGATGTCTGAGTGACTGACTCTCGCTTTTGTGAGGAGTTAGAACATAACATATATGGGGAATTGGTCTGTATCAATTTAAAAAGTCTGCTAGCATCCTTAAAAACACCTTTGACCCTGCTTTGTGCCACACTTAAAAACTTGGTTTCAGGAGAACTGCTGTGACCTTTTAAGAGGTCTTAGTTAGAGAGAATTGTTTTTTTGACTTTCACTTGCTCGAACGTACTGGCTAGAAAAAAACCACATCAAGATTGTAGTTGAGAAAGGCGTATCTTCATTGTACTTCAGAATATGAACTCCTTGTGCTAGAACCTTAAGAACTGAAATGAATCACTATTTTAAGTAGTAAAGCCTTAAGGGGAAAAAACGCTGTTTTCCATGTTCCTAGACTGTAGGTTGGTAGCAGCAGAAGTAATGAAACCTGATAGCCAGCAAACTTATTCTAGTGGTTAAATATGAAATCTGATTTCCCCAACTGAGGACTTGGGTTGTGCACCCAACTGAGACACTTGTGGGATTTCCCAACAGAGCTGATTCTCTTATGCCTAACAGTACTGTTTCGCAGTATGCCATGTTCGTATTTGTCTTATCCTCTCCCAGTCTTTTTTTTTTTCTTTGCATTTTAACAGTTTAATTTTCAGAGGTTTTTTCTTACCCCTTAGAAAGCGTCAACCAAGTTTGACAAATGAGTTAAAAATAGTGGGGTATGTGTGGAACAGACGAGGGTGTGCACAGTTACATATGTTTAATTCTTTCAGAAAATCAGGCCAAAGGAATCATCCTTCTCCTATTTTTAGTTACCACTAAATTCAGTTTGCCAGCTCTGTAATGGAGTATGTGGGAGTTCCTAGAACTTCTGCCTTATTAGCTTTAAATGATAGCTGTTGAATTACAGCACTTCTACCAATATGTAGGCCTAAAAATCAGTTTCAGTTGCACATTTTGTAATGGTTTATGGTTTATCTAATACACACTAGGATTATGGAATATCTGAAATTCATTGTTAGGGTGGAAATGTGATACATAGTTGTAGCTTGAAGAAAATTGCTTGCATTTACTGTTTGTTTTATGCTAATGCAATTGATTAAGTTCTGAAAGAGCAAGAGTTACATTTCATGTGAAGCACATCATTAGAACGGGAGCTTCTGTGTAGTCCCATGGGAAAAGCTGTGTACCAGGTTTTAATTTCAACATTCATACACCCAGCTCCTCAACGGTATTTAGTCACTTAGCCCTTCATTACGATAAATAATTTTTTATTTACGTACATACGTGTGTGTGTATGTCTGTCTGTCTGTCTATCTGTCTACCTATCACCGAGTAACTCTGCTTTACAGTTGTGTGCATTTCTTGGCTTCAGACAGCCAGAAGCGCAACTCCCCAGATGCTGGTTTGGGGATAGTTTTTAATGCTTAACCGCCATACTGTATTCACTATTTCATTTATGCTCAACCGTGAAGATTTCTAAAGCATTTGAAACACTTGAAAAGTTTGGATTTGATTTTTTGTTTCTTTATTTTCCTGTTTTTTTTTTGGTTTTGTTTTAAGAGCCTGCATATGTACTGTGTAAAGCTGAGTATAATGTTCCTCCTTCCCTTGTTCACATATTATGGCATGTTTATTTAACATTTCTTTACATCTTCAATTTGCTTTTCCTTTTCAAAAGGAATAAGAGTATAAATATGATCACTTGCACTCTGACTGGCTTTATCATAATGAAATTATACTATACTCTTTTATTCTTTAGGCCTACATGGAAAAAGTAAAGCCAATGGTAAGGGATGGTGTTTATTTCATGTATGAGGCTTTACATGGACCACCAAAGAAGATCTTAGTAGAAGGTGCAAATGCAGCACTGCTAGACATAGATTTTGGTAGGTATAACCTTCTTGAGACACAGGTTGCTATGTTTTCATGTTGTGAAAGAAGTCAATATAAACTCTTCTGTGCGTAGCTGTACTTATGGAAGAAGTGTTTTGTATTCTGGAAGAGCAGTGCTCTCTGAGATTAGCAAATAATCAGAGAAAAAATATTTTTTTTTTTTTATTAAATAGTCTCAAAAAGCTCAGGACTCTTCCAAGATAAGTCTTCTGAATGACAGTAGGGATTAGGTGATCAAGTTACTATCCTTAAATAGAATGTAACTAGTGCTTCAGTGTATATAAATTTCATGTGAAATAGCTCACAGTTGTATAGATCTTGGGTAAACACTTCAGAAAGAAGATGGAGAGTTCCATAATGGAGAGGTGAAGTATATGCCCAAAATACTTACTGGCTTTTTGAGAGGTACTGTGTGTTCAGCCCTCCATGCAACATTGTTGCACCATTTTACAATGCAAAGAAAGACCCTGAGAATTTTGGTTGTTACTGTGGGTAACATACATACTCACACTGTGGTAAGAGTGGTTTTCCTGTAAGCACAGGAGATGCAGATCATGTCTGAAAATCATCAGATATGTCTGTAATATTGACAGAGTTCTTTGGATCGCTTAGATTTTCTTCTGCCTGTGCTGTGAGAAACAGATGGAAAGGGGAATGTCTATTCTCTCCTTAGGCAGATATTGTGGGTTGGTTGGACACTTAGGCTGACAACAGGCAAGTCCTAGTCAAAAGTACCAGATTTGATTTTTGAGTGTTCTGGCTGAGGCTATTTTCTGTGCCTCACTGCACAGGAGTTTCAGTGCTGAAGTGGATGTTATGAGTGTGCTTGGCTGTCAGCACCGAAGATGGTAAATCCAGAGTCTTGCATTCCTGGCACTTTTTTGAAGCACGTAATGAAGCTTGCACGTGTCTCTGTGACTGCGTGTGTGATTTTCTGTCTTTTTCAACACTGGGTGAGGATAAACCGCTGTCAATTTACCAGGCTAGGAGCTGAAAGTGAGGAAGAGCTATCTTACTGATTCCAGTTGTGACATCCTCTAGCTATACTACCTGCCAGTAAAGAGAAACTCAGCTACTTTGTCATAAGAAGAGAGACACTTAATTAGTGCCTGCAAACTGCTGTTGCATATGTAACATTACACATGTAAACCTGTATCTTTCTCTACAGAGATTTAAGCAAAAAAAAAAAAAAAAAAAACAGAGGTACCTGAAGGTAGTCTGCAAAACCTTTCTGAACAGTATGAAGTGTGAGGTAAAAATCTCTCACTTGTATGTAGTTACTGTGTAGCTGAAACAATTTTTAATTATTTAAGTCAACTAAGGACTGTTTCATCTTCCATTATTTAAAAAAAAAAAAAAAAGAGGAAACAAGGGGGGAAAAAAGGGGAAAAAAAAAAAAAAAAGGTGTAAAAGAAAATCTTTTATAGGAAGTTTAATTCCTGTGGCTATCTTTGCTGTCCAGGCTGCTGAGGGCCGAATATTTAACTCGAGACAGACTCATCGCCAGTGAACTAGACAGTATTCTAGGAGTTGGGTTGTTTATTTATTTATTTATTTTTATTTCGCTTGTGACAGTCAATTTTTTTCAATTAATTTTGTAAGCAGAATTTTTCTTTTGAGAATTCTGCTTTTCTTTGTGGTTTCTTAGCATTGTTTTATGTTGACCAGTTTGTAGAACTCAGTATTGTTTCCTCCAGAAATAGAAAATAATAAACCTGTTTTTTTGGACCTTTTAGTGTCATTTTCTTAAGGGTCTCCTTTCAAATTCTCACATTGTTCTATTAGTGAATCTATCTGATATAATATGAGGCTTGATTTCCTGGAATCTCATTCCAATATTGGACTTGTGTGATTCTTCTACGATCATTCTGAATCGTCAATTTTTGCTTTTGTACCAACTGAAGTGCTAATATTTTTTTTGTTTTAATAAAGGCGACGTACATACAATCTAAGAGCGCATTAAATCTGACTGCAAAATACTTTTTTTTAATATAATAAAGACTAGGTAAGTGCAATGGAGTGATCCTTACCAGGTTCAATTTTATTTTATTTATTTACTTTTACTGGCTTAAAAACAGTGCTTTTAAAAAGTGATTTTACACCCAGTTTTGTTTTCAATAGGCACGTACCCATTTGTGACTTCCTCCAACTGCACGGTTGGTGGTGTTTGCACGGGCCTGGGCATGCCACCGCAGAACGTCGGGGAAGTGTACGGAGTTGTGAAAGCATATACGACTCGAGTTGGAATCGGTGCCTTTCCTACAGAACAAAACAATGTGAGTATTGCCTGCCCTAGATGTGACCTGTAACTGGGTGAAATGACTTGTGTCTGTCTTATGTTAAATCAGTGTTGCTTATTAAATGCGAGAGAAGGCAGTGTGTTTGGATAGCTCATTCTGTGGATTCTGTTGTTTGTTTGTTTGTTCCTGCTCATGTCATCATGGCTAGGATTCTTACTTGTGTCCTCTCCAGTAGGTAAAGTGACTTCCATGTTCTTGTTTGCAGTGTAAGAACAGCCTTAATTGCAGGAAACAATAATACAGCTTTGTTCATTTTTTGGACATGGCAGAAAGTGTTCAGGCAATGAGCTGAGGTCTTAGAGATGATTAACAAAGGAGGAGTCCAAAGGCTCAAAATTTTCCTCACGGTGAGGACAGTGAGGCCCTGGCACAGGCTGCCCAGAGCAGCTGTGGGTGCCCCATCCCTGGAGGCACTCAAGGCCAGGCTGGATGGGCCCTGGGCAGCCTGACCCAGTGGGTAGCAACCAGCCCACGGCAGGGGGTTGGGACTGGGTGGGCTTTCAGGTCCCTTCCAGCCCAAGCCATGCTGTGATTCTGTGATTGTGAACTGTGCTTTCAGGACTGCCAAATTTGATTGATAGCTTCTCAGATCTTGTGGAATAGAAGGCCAGAGCAGGACAAAGTTTTGAGATACTTGCTCAGATAGCATTCTTTTGAACATGAAATAGAACTTTGTATTTCTGTTTTCATCTCAATAAACAGCTTTGTGAAATACAGGGGGAAGAAGTTTTAAAGTAATGTACAGTATTAAAAAGGTGTTAAAATATACAATGCTGATATGTACTTACTACAAGTGACAAAAGGCTCATGTAATAGTGCTCTTCTTTGCTAGGAAATCGGAGAACTGCTGCAAATGCGAGGTAAAGAGTTTGGTGTTACCACTGGTAGAAAGAGAAGATGTGGCTGGCTGGACCTTGTGCTACTCCGATATGCCTACATGATTAATGGATTTACTGCGTAAGCTATTTTGACAGCTTTGCTGACAACTTGACATAAAATCATGATACGCTACAGATTACTCTAAATTTTACATGTGGTAGTTGGCAATATTCAGGCTGTTAGTATTGAGTTATTGATTGTTTTGATATTTTCAGAAATTAACTGTCCCTCATTTTTCCCAGAAGTAAATGTTTTGATATCATACACTTTCAAAATCATAAATTCTTCTTTCCTTTATTTATAGAATTGTTTACATCTCATGGTACTTGACGCTTCAGGCTACCCCATTCCCTCTGCCATCCCACCAAAAGCAAACCAGATCAAATGCATTACAGGGGCCTCAAAGCCTGTTAGAGTTCGTGGCACATGGGGTGGTTTGTTTCTTTTTCAAAAAAAGACAGGTGGAAAATATTCGTACAATTTGTGTAATTGTAGAAAACTTGGGTGTGACTTGGGGATTTTCTTGGGGTATCTCAGACAAAATTGGTATAGAATCTCCAGTAGCTCAACCTGTATAAACACATACTTATCTTGTCCTGTTTTTCTTGTCCCTTGTGCTTTTTGCTTAAAATAGCGTGCTTTGGTTATGCAACCAGGTACTTACAGAGCCTACGTTTGGTTATTTTGCTGTCTTCACTATAAGGACAGGGGCATTTGGCAGAGGACAAGAACAGACAGCAATAGGCATCATGCTACAAAACTATCTTAAATGGATGGCCATAAAGTATCTTGGCATAATTATTGAATTAAAATTCTACCTCTTAAAGCTACAGACCATTCACTTTAATTGAAGAATGCCTGTGATTTGGATTTTGCCCTTTTCTTCTAGTGCTAGACTAGAACTAGCTAGTACACAACAAGAAGGCTAAGTTTGTTTGGTTTTTTTTTCAGTCAGAAGATAAATGGAGTAGTGCCATGGAGGCTATTTGTCTATGGAAAAATGATTAATTGTAATGTGTTCAGAGTGCAGGAATCTATTTTTTTCCTGTATTTTTAAAATGTGATGAAAGTTGAGACGTGTTAAAACCATGTTTAAACAGAGTAACGTTTCTTTATAGATTGGCTCTTACCAAATTGGATATCTTGGATGTATTTTCGGAAATCAAAATTGGTGTTGCCTACAAACTAGATGGTGAAATCATACCTCATTTTCCAGGTAAGGCTACTTGTTTGACAGTTTTAGATTTTTGTGAAGTGTAATCTAATAGTTAAATGCATTTGACTTGTAAAATTTATCACAGGAATTTGTCACTTCAGCAGCAAGCCATTAATGTCTTCTGAGGTACACTGTACCACACTTGTACTGTACCACAGTGTCATTTGTCTACTAGAAAGGTGCAAAATGCTATCTAAAGCTTGACTACTTAAATTTGAATGTTATTATCTGCTTCATCCCATTCCTTTAAATCAGCTTGCATTACCTTCGAGCTAAATCTGAAGCTCTCATTTTACCCTCTAAATCCAGTGTCTTATTCCCACTACTCTATTTGTCCCTTCTTCTAGCAGGACAAGTCTTTATTTAGGTGTGCAGTGAACCAGATGAGGGAGCTGATCCAGCTGAAAAGCCAGGTTTTTCTCTGTGAGTTATTTTTCTAACAATTCAGTTCCCTTTAACGGCTCACAGAGCAGCTAAAACCAGGCACGTCTGCACTATGGAAAAGGAGGGGGAAAGGTGCGAGGAGGAAATGAGCAGTTAGGTTTGGAGAAAGCAAGACTGTATCTTTTAGTTCAGGACCAAAGTACATCAGCTTAGCACGATGGAAACTATAGCTCTTCTCTGTGGAGGACAGTGGTCAAAAGTATATCCGGCTGCTAAAATATTCAAAATTCTGTTTTCATGGGTAACACATCTTTTCTTGGTTTGTTGTAGAGAAACTGCAGAAAAAGGAAGAACGTCAACCAATACCAAGCACTGAGCTTTCTGATTTTCTGATGTGTGCATAGATATGTTGCTGTTCCAGTTGCTATCTTGGGGTTTGAGGGTAGTCAGAGGTTAAAATGTTTTATGTGATAGCATCATCAGAGAATTTTGTCTCGGCAAGAAGCTCAAACGTAGTAATCAAATACAACTCACAGAAGGATTTATGCAGTTTAAATATGTAATTATGTAAAAAGATATAAATGCTGATCTATCAGTAGTCCTTGAAATTAGCACATCTGTTAGGGTGATCTGTGGTTCTATTTTTCCATGTTCTTGAGGGAATTCTCTAACTGGTTTGCCCTCCAATATCTTCAAACACACTTTTATTCAGGAAGTTTATTAGTCATTTTGTACTAAACCAGGGAATGCTTCTCCCCCTTTTAAAACTCTGATATTGCTTGCTTGATATCCTTTTCAACCTATGAAGGAAATTTTTGTTCTTTAAATAGCCTTTGAACATTGTGAATGGTGCACATCTGAACTGAGGACGTCTCCATAAGTGCTTCATCTGTAGCCCTCTCTTTTAACCTCAGGGTGATTTGTACTATCTTACGGTCAGGACAGGAAGACATCCTCTGGCAGTCCATCATTAAAGATGACATAAGTAGGTGGCCATGCTTTCCAGTACGAACACTTACTTCAGCGATCTATATATTTTTCTTCCATTCATTGTGTTGCAAATGGGACCAGAATCTTATTAAGGCTCCTGGGGGCAGACTTTGCTCCCTGCATATGTCCACGTAACAGGAAGCTGACCTTTGGCCGTTGCAGCACAACATGACTCATCTACCAAATAGTGTTTTTATTTTTTTAACTGAATTCGCTGCTAAGAGTTCTGGTGGGAATGTAGTAGAAGCTGTTGTCTTTGCTGTTGAGACGTCCTCATAAGTGTCAGGAAGGAGTTTGAGCTGATCATCTATTAAGCTGGAAGATGCTCTCTCTCGCGGTGCCTCCATGTTCCCCATTGCTCTCTGCTATGCTCTTCAACGTCTGACGGTGTTTTTAGCACCTATCCTGCAGCTTATTTGTTACAGTTAGCCCTGGCATAGGAAAGCAACCTGCTTTTTGCAGGCTCTTAGAGTGGGCTTTATTTCTTAACTTGCCACTTTGACGTTTCTAACTCAACTTAGAGAAGTCCTAGTCTAGGAATCTTTCACTGACAGGGTATTTCTCTCCCTGTCCCTTCCCTACCTCACACATTCTTGGAGGTGTTACTGATTTACCCTTCTTGTGAAATAACTGTCTCTAAATTAGAAGCATACACAGTATGCAGTGTCTCAGGGGAGGAAGAAAAAAAAAAGCCATATTGCATACATTCTAGCTTTTTCTAGCTGGATCTTAGAAGCATAGGAATCTTGCTCGGTTTGTCAGGTTAGATTTCTGTGGGCACTTCATAATCTTCTGTTAAGAAAGAGCTAAATATGTCTTACAAACTTACAGCTGACCTCAGCTGGTATGTCTGCATAGACTTTTGCCGTGGAGCTGGCCAGTATCTCATTGCCATTTCTGTGCAATCTTAAGAGCTTATGAAAGAAAGATTGATTGAAGTCCCTACCAGCTCTAAGATGATCCAGATTAAAAGGAAATGTGAAAGCCACAGTCCTGCTAATGCCTCCTGTACAAGTTCAGGTATCATTGGATCTCAGACGCAACCTCTTGCTCAGGAGGCTTTGAAACCACAGATTCTTAAACATTGGGAGAGTATTTCTGAGAAACTTCTACTTCATGCATGCATTTTCTCTTGTGCTCTTTTCCTAGGCATTTACTGTTGATTACAGAGCCAAGATACTGTGCTAGATGCACCTTTGGTCTGAACTGTGTGACTGTATGTTCACTTTCTGGAAATCATTGGGGGATCCTTTAAGCAGAGATCCTTTTACCTTGATGCCAAGATCCCAAACTTCAGCTTTTCTTTTTCAGTTGGAAGTAATATCACACCACTCTCTCCAAATTCTAATACCAGACTACCAGATGTCATTGTATCTGTTCTCTGTTATCTAATTCAGCTGTTAATGTGGAATGTTCCAGAAAGCCTGAAAGATGACTCCCCTCAGGGAAGAGCTCAGAGAAATGTAGATGGTTACCCTATCTGTTCCTACACTGAGCTCAGTTTACAGCTTATCGTTACCACACTTACTGGAGCAAGATGAATCACTTAAAACATGGAGAAATGTATCCCATCTTCTGGGGAAGTAAGGAATTGAACTAAGAGTAATGGAAGACTGTAGGCAAGGTCAGACTGTTCAGTTCTAAGTGTTTTCATCTTTCTCCTTGCTAACTTCATCAGGGAGGCTTCAAAGTAAAACTGAATTTCTAAGATTACGTGTTGGTCACATTCTCTTTTGAAAGAGGAAGGCTGACATCTTATTCTGGACCATCTGCGATACCTGGAGATTAGTTTTTGTTTTGCACTTTGAACATAGCTGTTACACAATTTACCTGGACAGCAGACAGCAGCTCAGTTACTGCTGGTGACATAAAGGAGAGTACTTGTCCTTGGCCTCTACAATCAAACATCCTTAATGTTCCTGCCAGCTTGTCAAGGCTAACCCAATTATGACAAAAAATCTCAAAAAAATGCGCATTTCCTCACTGTTGTAGGCTTTGAAGACAGTAAAGCATAGCACGCGCACTTCCACCCTTACTCAAAATGCCTAATTCATAAAGGCTGTATAAGACAACCCACTATTGAGATTCTACCGGCACCAGGGCAAATTACTCAATATGCTGAGCCTGGGTTTGTTGGCTGCAGATGCACAATGGGGAAGATTAGCTCTGATTCTGTATTTGCATGTTTACTGTGCCTTTTGCACCTAAGACACCTTCCTGATTGGCTGGCTGTTTTTGCAGGACTGACTTGGTCGGGTATCTGAGACGTGGAGCCTATGTAACATCAATTCCAGTGCCTTTGGTAGAATGCTGTCTTCTTCAGGAAGGCAGGAATGCCTGGTACCCTCCATTTTTTGACAATGTATTTTTCCTGTCTTCAGATAGAAGGCTTTTGTTTTGCCTCACAATGTCATTCCAAGGCTAATGTTCAGAAAATTAACGGAATGATTCAGTTCCAGAATTTCCAGTGCTTGAGATCTTCACAGGATTCATAGTTGATGGACGTTGTTATACAAAATGGAAGAGAGTCATTGCTTCTATTCTGAGAAGTAATTGAACAGTTACTGTTCGTACATCGTGTGTGACTCCACCTTCAGGTCTACAGAGCTGACCTGGGTGACAAATTCTGTCCCCTGCACTGTTCTGTCACGGTAGATACTGAAAAGCTGTTTGCAGGTCTTTAACTTATGATGACATCCAAGAACAGACCATTCTGTGCCTGATTAAAGTAAATGCTTCAGGCTCTGATGTAGAGAAGAGGGCTGGTAATGATTTGTACCACTCTGGCAAACTGCCTTCCTTCCAGTATTCTATAGCTAAGGCCCTTAAGAGCTTAGCTAGCTCTAGACAAACAGATGTCGGTTGTAGAGTTTTGGGGCAAAGTCTCTGTGGGCGTGAGAATTACATGATGTATAAACAGTACATGTTATGACTATGTTTATTTAATGAAAAGTACACTCCCGTGCCATTTAAAATATGCATTTTAACTGTCTAGTACCTACAACCTGGTATACAATTTTGCTTTCACACCATCCAAATTCCTTCATGAAGGGTGAGTTGGATCTTGGTATTTGTAGAGCGAAAAGAATCAACCTTTTGAGGAATTAAGTTTCCTGAAAATTGCAGGTTTTAGTTTAAGCAAAATATGTGTGTGACTGTTAGTACTAGAATTCCTGAAGCCTAAGTCTTGATAGTTGCTTGGATTTGCTTTCTCCACTTGTATTAACAAAAAAGTACATGTTAGCACCTTCAGTGCCGGTATTGTCCTCCAAGAAAATCTCTGCATATAAGAGTAAGAAGCTTACAGCTGTGTGTTTAGTGATAGAGAATATATAAACCTCATGGACATATCTTGTTTCTGTTTGCTTTTCAGCCAACCAGGAAGTCTTAAATAAAGTAGAGGTTCAGTACGAGACACTCCCAGGATGGGATACAGACATATCAAATGCAAGGACATTCGATGAGCTGCCTGTAAATGCACAAAACTATGTTCGCTTTATAGAAATGGAATTAGGTGTTCCTGGTAAGTAAAGTAGATTTTTCTTTTTCCCTCCAGCTCCATGACACTTATCTTTCTTGCTCTCTGCCTTAATGAACATTCCAAATACCAAAAATCCGTTTGTAGCTTCAGTTATTCTGTTGTACCTGGTGATATTTGTAATTACTATTTTACTTCTTTTTATCTATCTGACTGTTGAACTGAAACATTTCAAAGCTTTTAATATGCATCCTTGGCTTACACTATACCTCTTATTCAACTGAGATTTTTAGAAATTGCTGAAGTGTTTTTCAGATTGGTTATAATAGGGATATAGTTCTGCTGCCATAATAAAGTCAGTGGAACCACCGATATAGTGATGTGATATTAAATATATGTGGCAGTAAAAGGCCCTAAGCTGACAAACTGCTTATTGCTCTTAAAGCTTAGTCATAGAATTGTTTGAGTTAGGTCATCCAGTCTCCAACTCCGCTGCAGTGAGCAGGGACACCTACAGCTGGATCAGGTTGCTCAGAGCCCTGTCCAGCCTGACCTTGAAGGTCTCCAGGGGCGGGACATCCACCACCTCTCTGGGCAACCTGTGCCAGCGCTTCACCACCTTTCCTGTAAAAAAAAAAAATTATTTCCTTATATACAGCCTAAATCTTCTCTCTCTCAATTTGAAAACATTTCCCCATGTCCTATCACAACAGACCCTGCTGAAGAGTCTGTCCCCTTCTTTTTTGTAGTCCCCCTTTTGATATTGAAAGGCCACTATCAGGTCTCCCCGGAGCCTTCTCTTCTCCAGGCTGAGCAGCCCCAACTCTCAGTCTGTCCTCATAGGGAAGGTGTTCCATCCTATGCATCAAAACAGCTCCATGTCCCTCCTGTGCTGAGGACTCCCCATCTGGACGCAGCGCTCCAGGTGGGGTCTCACCAGCGCAGAGCAGAGGGGCAGGATCACCTCCCTTGCCCTGCTGGCCACGCTGCTTTTGATGCAGCCCAGGATGCGGTTGGCTTTCTGGGCTGTGAGGGCACACTGCTGGCTCATGTCCAGCTTATCATCCACCAGAACCCCTAAGTCCCTTTTGGCAGGGCTCCGCTCAATCCTTCCATCCTCCAGCTTGTACTGATAGCGGGAGTTGCCACGACCCAGGTGCAGGATCTTGCATTTCACTTTGTTGAACCTCATGAGGTTCTCCAGGGCCCACTGCTCCAGCCTGTGTCTCTCTGGATGACATCCCATCCCTCAGGCATCCATATCTTTCCAGTTTAGAGAGAAGGATGCTATGGGGGGACTGTGTCAAAGGCCTTCCTGAAGTCCAGATGGATGACATCAATGGCTCTTCCCTTGTTCGCCAATGCCGTTACACCATTGTAGAAGGCCACTGGGCTGGTTAGGCAGAATGGTCAGACTTGCCCCCGGTGAAGCCATGGTCATTTTCTCACATCGCCTCCCTGTCTTCCCTGTGCCTTAGCATAGCTTCCAGGAGGATCTGTTCCATGATCTTCCCCGGCACAGAGGTGAGGCTGACAGGTCGGTAGTTCCCTGGCTCATCCTTTCTACCCTTCTTAAAAATGGTGTGACATTGCCCTTCTTCCAGTCACCAGAGACTTCACCTGACTGCCAGGACTTCTCAAATATCCTTGAGAGTGGCTTGGTGGCTGCATCAGCCAATTTCTTAGGATTCTGGGATGCAACTTGTCAGGACCCACAGACTTATGGATGTTCAGATTCCTGAGGATGTTCAGATTCCTCAGGTGATCCTCGCTTACAATGGGAGAAACATAGCTTACCCAGTTCCCACCTTTTGATCCGTCTGCTCGAGGGTTATGTGAAGAGTAGATGTCATTGAAGATGGAGGCAAAAAAATTGTTGAACCCCGACCCTTCTCCTTGTCCATTGTTACCAGCCTGCCTGCATTGCTTGCTAGAGGCGAACACCTTCTTGAAATTTTCTTTTCTGGCTGATATACCTGTAGAAGCCTTTCTTGTTCTTCTTTGCACCCCTCACCAAGACCAGTTCTAGTTGGACCTTGGCCTTCCTGACCCGTCCCTACACAGCCTGACAGCATCCCTACATTCCTCCCAGGACACCTGTCCCTGCTTCCACTGCCCGTGCATTTTCTTCTTGCTCTCCAGTTTGACCAGCAGGTTGACTTCCTGAAATTTAGTGTCATTAACTCTACGCTTCATCTGCCCCATATCCCTCAGGAGTGTGAACTCCACCATGGCGTGACCACTACAGCCCGGGTGGCCTCCAGTCCTGATGCCACCAATGAGTTCACTTGCACTGGTGAGCAGCAGGTCCAGTACTGCATCCCCCTTGGTGGGGCTATCTATTACTTGGCTCAAGGAGTTATCCTCGATGCATTCCAGGAGCCTCCTGGATTGCCTACAGCTCGCTATGCTGCTATTCCAGCAGATGTCAGGGTGATTGAAGTCCCCCAGCAGGTCGAGAGCCCACGATTGTGATGCCACCTGTAGCTGGAGAAAGAAGGCTTCATCCACAGGCTCTGCTTGGTCAGGTGGCCTATAGTAGACACCAGCCACAAGGCTCCCTTTGTTGCCTCGGTCTCCAGCTCTCACCCATAAGCCTTCAACTTGCTTGTGGCCATACCAGGGACAGCTCTTCGCACTCTAGTCCATTATTGATGCGAAGGGCAACACCTCCTCCCGTGCTTGTCCCTTCTGAACAGCTTGTGGCCATTGATTGCCACGCTCCAGTTGTGGGAATCATCCCACCAGGTTTCAGTGATGGCAACCATGTTGTGGTGTTCTAGCAGCACAGTGGCTTCCAACTCCTGTTTGTTTCCCAAGCTGCGTGTGTTGATGTAGAGGCACTTCAGCTGGGCAGCCGGCCTTGTCACCTTCTTGGAGGGCAACTCCTTAATACCTTGGAAGTATTTCCCTTGAGTTTCCCTGTTGCCTTCCTAACTGTAATTCCACCCAAAGCTGGGAAGTGCAATGAGGCAAATCTTTATTTTTCCAATGCTTTCTATCTGTCCTTTTTCCTATGATCTGGACAAAAGATTGATTTATTACAGGAATCTTAAGGCTTTTTTCTTGCTTTTCTAAGTTACTTCATGTTCAGTAGGCATAATTCTTAACCTACTAATAGTATAATATTTTTCTCCATAGCTGTAGTACTTAAGATCAAATGCTTAAGAAAAGTTTTTCTTGCTTTGTGTTACTTAAAATAAAAGTTTGCTTTTCTCTCCTGCAGTTAAATGGATTGGAGTAGGGAAATCCAGGGAATCAATGATCCAGCTGTTTTAAAGATTTCAGATGCATGGAAGAAAGCACACTCCTCAAAAGACTGCTCATTCTTAAATGCATTAGTAGCCCGCAAAGCAAAGATGTTGGGAAGATAGATTTTTTTATTTTATTTTATTTTTTTGCATGGAAAGAAATGCTAGAGTTGATACCCTTAAATCAATTGCTACTCCTGAAAGAGACTTTAACACGAACCTCTATCTGTTCTTACTCAACTGCAAATTCCAGGACATTTGTTGTCATTTATTGTTCAAAGTGCCATCAGATTTTTTTATTCTTTATCTAATGCTTACTTCATAATGTAATTCCTGTTTGAAAATCTAAGGTGTCATTACTTCATGACTGTTTGTTATCCTCTTTCTGCTTTTTGGCGGTGTTACTTCCCTGAAATTTTAGACAGTAAAAATACTGCAGTTTTGCACAGATAGTTTTACATCCTCATTATTTGTATTCCTTATGGCTGCTCTTGTGAGTGATTAAAGAGAGGGATTCTGATTTTGTAATGCTATAAATGCTGTCTAAATTATTGTGTGATCTGTTTTTTAAAAAAGGTGCGATGCCAAGTTGTTAAGAATGTCCAGATTTTTTTTAGCTGTATAGCACATAAAACTTACTCTTTGTAACTCACAGAGGACACTCAAGTGTTTACCAGAAAGTGTGCTCGGGAAGTTAGAAAATTGATATTATGAAAAGTTCATTTGCAATTATTAAAGAACAATTCTGATTTTGAGTTATATGTTTTATAATGTTTCTTTTTTTCAATTATTTTAAAATTGCTGCACTTCTCTTCCAAGGCATGTATTTCAGCAAACTGTTTCCATAATTAAATATGGTTATATTTGGTAAGAAGTCTTAACATTTTGGTGCCCTTTTAAATTCCTTTCTGTATAACCAGTAGAAGAGCTCTGGAGAGCTAACAAAGCACTATCAATTTTGTAATTCTAAACTGAAGATACTTTAGAAATAACATTAAAAATATTCCTTGTATTTCCCTCAGATGTAGGGAAAATAATAAGTATTCACCTTATGACATTGGTGTATTTTGGCTTGTTACTGTTGGAAAACGTTTTAGAATGATTTTCATTTATAACTGTTGTGATATAATACAAAGAATCTGATTTCTTTTGGCAATAACCCAATAATTACATATTCCCCTTCCAGATTTTCTGAGGATGACTTGTTTCTATACATTATACTGTGGCATTCATGTGCTTCTTTTTCACTCCAAATAAAACAACTTTTCCAAAAAAAAAAAAAAAAAAAGTTTTGAGCAGGGTGGTTCTGTAGCTTTCAGCTATGAGTTGAATATAAGACATTTTTAACACTAAATAAGAGCTATCAGACTTTGTCTTAGGTAACCACACGTTGTCTGAAATTGGGTGGATTTATTGGATTAGGGCTCCTTTTGAGGTGTTCAGCACAGTGCATATTTTCTTGGTTAACATCAAACAGAATTCTTCATCACAGGAGGAGCAGGAGGGCTGAAGAGTAAAACCACGGATATGTAGGGAGCATTCCCTGTTAAATTGTTTGACAGAGCAGTTAGCATGCATGTCAGTGCATTTTACTGACGTGACATGGAACGAGGAGGCTAACGTGAAATGTTGGAAAACTCGCAAATATGTTGAGAGGCCTTTGTATCAGCATTACGTGTAAAGATTGTTTTCCTCAGTAGCAGAAAACCAAACAACTTCATGCTTTTCTGACCAAGAGGCCCCCATCCTCTCCTAGTTTTGGTCTCAGCCTCACAGTCCAGGAGAGAACCATCCTGTCCCTCCCTAGCTAAGGCAAATCATAAAATAAAAATCTGTGATGAGACGGGGGCGTATAACTTATACATAGTTTACAAAGTTTGTTTAGAAGGTGAAAAGCAGTATCAGTATTTTGTAGACAAGGGAGGGAATTAATCCTGAAGTGTGAACAGTAGGTACAATTACAAAGTGTTCTTGTCTTCTGTAGAGCTGTAGGAGGAGCTGTCAGTGAAACCACCAGCCAACGAATGGGGGCATCTGTGGTTCAAGGAGTAAAATAAGGGAATGCTTTGCTTCCCAGTGAGTAAATAAATGAGGGTTTACTATTTACCCATCTCTCACGTGCGGTAAGCAGAGACCTTCACGTTTGAGGCCTCTTTCAGTTTTGCCACTGTTGTAACACCACTGTACAAACCATCTTTTTTCAGTTGAGGAGTATATCTTCCCATATGAATCAGAATCATAGAATGGCTTGGTTGGAAGGGACCTCAAAGATCATCTAGTTCCAACCCGCTGCTGTGGGCAGGGTTGCAACAGGCTTTCTAAGCAATACAGCTATAGCTTCAAATGATGTGAAGTACTTGTGCACCTAAAGAAACAACAGTTGTCTTGGGTGCAGGAGTGATTTACGCTCCTTTGCCTTCTTCTAAGTTGAGCTGAGATTTTTCTTTTGTTCTTCCACTCAAGTGCAGGACTGGAAAGCAGAAAACATCCTCTGACCAGGTAGTCTGTTCCTGATAGTACGTGGTCCAGGAGCTGTTGTTGGTGTGTATTTATTCTCATTACCTGGAACAAAGAATTTTTATGTTAAATTTTGGGTTAAAGCTGGCTTCTGCAAAGCTTACTAGGTTGTCGCTGAATGTCAGTTTTGCCTAAGCTTTGCTAGAGTGAATTCTTGAGTTGGTGCACAGCCACTTCATGGTGTCAAAAAAAATAGTTATGAAGTGCTTATAGCCTGTCTAATTTTTGCCTTTTTTTTTTAAATTTTTTTAATTATCAATGCTACATTTTCTACCCCTTCTTTCATTTGTACTCAAATGAATTCCCCATTCGTATGGGGAATTAGGTCTTTTGGTCAAGTTGGGATGGATGCCTCTGATTCACCAACATGAATGCTGTGGAAACAAGTGTTAAAAGTTAGGGAGATTTACAAGCATTTTATGATTTGCTCTTGAAACCATGCTGCCTTCAGCTACAGAAAGAAGGAGAAGGAAGAGAAGAAGCCTAACAATATATTGACAGCAGTGTGTTTATAGGTTGCAAAGTTAAGTGGCTTTCAAAGGCTCTTATGGTTCCTTCTCAAGCCAAAACTCACTATTTTGCTCCACACCCCCCCCAGACACCTCCCATTTTTTAAGTCAAGAGCTGTTTGGCCTCAAAAGGAATTGACTCAGTCATTGGCACAAAGCTTTCAGTCATCTGTCATATAAGCTGTAATAAAAGACGAAACCTCTGTGCTTCTTGTACTGAAGCTTTTTTTCTATGACGAGCATGTATTTCTCAGGCCTGTCCTGTACGCTCCTTTCCTCTCTGAAGCCTCTTCTGTTGCTGGCATGTAAGGGGATAGGAGGGTTGCATACGATAGTAGGTGAAACTGATTCTCTACCAAATGCCTCTCCTGCTGATGGGGTGTTCTCAGGAGTGGCATGGATACCTGGTGGACCTGACGAGGCTGGTGACAGACGAGGTATTCTGATCTCATGCCATTCCTGCTCCCACTGGAATATTTGAGGTTGACAGTCCCAGGCCTGTGCTGTACTGCAGCATTTAATAGCCCTCATGTCCCCATGGTTTGGTGAATCTGCTGTATTATCTTAATAGGAGAGGAAGTGAGGGACACTTATGCTTAGCCTTTCCATTTATATTCCACATATAATTGGGTTTTGGCATGCAGCTAATAACAAACCCTTCAGATAAAGAGACAGACAGATCTGGTGATGTAATGCGTGGCAGCTGCTTTGTCTGCCATCCTCCTGGAAATCTGCTTTCTAACAGAAGATCATAGCTTCCTGTTGCTGTCACAAACAACTCCCTTAATGAAACATAATCAAAGGTTTTGTTGGTTTAGAAGAAGTAAAAGCCAAAATGACTGGACAGGAAGATGAGGGACAACTCACTCTGGTGAGTTTTCTCCCACCTGTCCTGCTCCTGTTCACTGAAACAGTCGCGGCACACTGTGCTGTGTGTGCAGCACAGCATTGGTTACTTAGCTGCGCTGAGACACGGCAAGTTGAACGCTGCCTTGTATGACGTCTGATTGTACCAGTCAGTGGGGGACTCTGTTATTATTTTTTGAGAATGAACTTACTTCCTGAGAGCTGAAGTGTCACAGTCAAGTTGAAATGGAGTTTCAGCTTTATAGTTTACTGGAGCTGGTTGCAGTTTACTGAAAGGTCTGGGCAAAAAGCATAAATCAGTTTGTAATCCCATGCTGACATATGGTGTGTAAGTACCATGATCCACCCAAAGAGTAGCCAGCATTATAAATGTGCTTTCTAATCTCCTGCTGAAATGAGCACTCAGTATAATGCAGCTGTAATCTAATAGATATTAACAGCCTGGGAATGTGCAGTAAGACCTTAATAATTCAGTATTGTTCTGTTGGCTCCATCTGACTTGTAATTAGCATGATAAGGGTTCTGCATCTTGCAGTTGAGCAGCTAGCTGGATTAGTTTAAAATCATTGGGATTTTTAAAGCCTTGACTTCTCAACTGAAATAGCATACAACGCATTAAAAATAAATAAAATAAATGTCTAGGTGTTTTGAAGATGATGTGCGATACAATGAATTTTTGTGGAGCCTGTCCCCTCCCAACAGTTTGTGTCCTGGATTCTCAGTTACTTAATACATTTGGGACATGCGTCAATCCTCATGTGGCCAAGATCCTCAGGATGTAATTTTGGCTTGCTCTGCCTGGATTCTCCGGTTCCTCTTTCAGGCCAGAGTCATACAAAATCGTTAGGCGGTGTTGTGATGCTGCCCATAACAGGCGTAAATAGGAAAGACGTATTCCAAAGCTCCTACAGGTTTACTTCGATGTGCAAGCTTACCTTGGTGCTCTTCTGGACACGTGTGCCTGGTGGACCCGTTCTAGTTGCCCAGGGTAGAATCCACAGGCATCCTTTCCAGGGCGAACAACTAAGCTGGTAAAGCAAGAAGACAGCGGTGGTGTGAGCAGGATCCCACCTGTTCTGTGGAAAAGCAGTGTGTGTTTGTTTGTTTTATATGGCAGGTACCAAAAAGATAGACTTTTTTTCCTAGCAAATAAGGGAATTATTTTGATAACAGGGTACAGTCTTGCACCTTTAAAGAAACCTGAGCTAGGCAGACTTCTTTACAAAAAGTACCCTTCTGAAACAGTAGAGTCTTGACCAGTTTTCTTGTACAACTGATGATAGCCTGGCCTGTGTGCATGATGTGAGCTGTGTTGTTCAGGAGCCTTACCCTGGTGGCAGGATCGATGCAGGATCTATGAACTACCTTAGTTTGTTTACAGGGTACGGCATGACAAATTCCTACAAGCACTGATACAAAATGGTACTTTTGTTTGTGAAGAGGCTTCTGATAGACCTCAAATGACTTGCTTACGTGGCTGGCTGTATTAATCTCTGTTTTGGTGCCCAAATCCTCTGTGGAATAGCATACCTAGTAAGAATCCCCTGGGAAGTGGCTATAGGAAGAAAAGATCTGGAATATAGGCATTAAAGGTTTTAGCAAGTGTTACACTTTTGCAGAGAGATGGGCATTTGTAGAATGAGTTGCACAACATTAGTAGCAGGTCTTAAAATAGAAATAAAGGCACAATCTAGCTGACTTAATTAAGCAGCGTTCTATACTTCAGGACAACAGTGCTTTTCTGTGACTCAAAGCAGAATTTCTTTGCAGACTGATTCATTGTATCAGTGGGTCTCATGGTCTCCTCATTTGTCACAATTAAGTGGTAATTTATTCCATCTCCTGAGGAATGAAATTTGGCTGATATGCATACAGCAGTGACTCACCAGTATTTGGACAACAAAGTAGATGTTTTCTGTGTTTTGTTGCCCATCAGAGTCAGTGAGTTGTTTTGGCCACTCCATGGCAACTGCTTCACTGGAGTGTGAATTAACACTGCAGCCTGAGGAGTCTGATGTTAAGATCAGTTCTCACCAGGGACCTTAATCACAGACTGTTGTTGGATGGTGCCATGGCACTGCTGTCTTAGGAACTCCTTCAATACGTCCCTAGTTTGATTTTTGTCTAAAAGTAAGAACAGTGCGTCTTCCACATAGCTGCAGAGCGCTGTGTAAAAACCCCTTATCCAATTCAGTCTACAAAAGAATGTATTTTCATGCTTTAGATAATTTTCAGTCAATCTTGGAAAATGTAGCTATACAACATATAAAAGTGACAACTCCAACACTCACACACAATATGAGCTGTTGAGAATCACTGTTATATTTACCAACATTTCCATATCCCTGTCAGCCAGTTCTGCACAACTGTTGTCCTCATCATAGTCAGCAGCACCAACAGAGATTCCTCTCCTTTCCCCGGCTCCTCCCTGCGGGTGATTCTTCTGCAGTTTTGCCCTCAGTGTGACTTTAACAGGAAGCGGTCCTCATGCACTCACCTTTGGGAAATCAGGGAAGGTGCACCTTCCCTCCTTCCTTGAATGGCAGTTATTTATCAGGTTGCCAACCCAGTTACCTTGCATGGTGCCAGCGGTAGTGTCTGTGTACCACAGAACTGACGATCTTTCCTCCAAACCTCAGGTTAACTGTCTCTTGGAGTATACCTTAAAGGCTCTCATCTTAAGATTTGTCCATCCTGGATGCGGCCAGGAGTATTTTCAGTACTTGCCATGTGAATGCCTCGGTTACAGCTTTCTCTTGTAATGTTACACGTAAAACTTCTGTTATGAGTGTCAGAAGCTTTTGAGACCTGTTTTATCCAAAAGCTCAGCATGCTGTGCACAGCGTGGCTTTGGCCTGAACACACGTAATGCACAGTAGGAAGGAGAGAGCCGACGGCAGGTTAAGCGATTCGTGTAGGGGCCTGCAGGCGGTCTGTGACAGACAAGGGAAAGTAGTGCATCCAAATGCCAGAGCTACACACTTAAAGTTGCAGGGCCATCTGTAATCTACAAGTTCATGCTAAACAATAAGCAGCCATTTAAAAATGCCCTGAACCTGTTTTTGAAACTTGTCTAAGGTAGCACACCGAAGAAGGCTTATTTTTCAGGATGAAATCCGTTCCGCTTTCCAGAATTGAGAAAGCCCATCCCAGCAGAGTTTATTTTACCAAGCAGTATTTCTGTTTACAGACGCAGTGAACATCGAGGCAACAAAGCGAGCTTTCCTTCCCTCGTTCACGCACTGTGAGTCTATGGATGAGGCGAATCACAGAGGGGAGATGGGCAATGCACAGGCTGCACAGCAGGCTGCATGGCAAAGCTCTTTGCCTCACCGTGTGTGGCTTTGTAATGCTTCCGCCCTTCATTTGGGTGCTGGAAGGGGAGTCCTGCTTAGCTGTGGGCAATGAGGTCGGTCCCAGCAGTGTTAGCCTTGAAGATGTGTTTTTGAAAGCTGCTAGAGCCGGTTTACTAGTGGTGTTGCAGTTTTGACTATGTACGCAGTACAACGAAGGGCCGGTGTCATACTGAAGATGAGGGTCTGAGGAGACTGGGAGCTGGATAGAGGAGGGGAAGTCTAATCTACCAGCAGACTGCGTGGAAACTTGTGCCTCTGCACTGCCTACCCACTGTCCTGAGTGCTCCTGGCTTTGGTGACAGTCGAGTCTTCTGGTCTTCAAGCTTTGCAGTCTTCATGTTACTCGCAGGTCTGAGTCGAGGGAGGAACATCACCTAACGACAGTGAAATTTAAAGTTTACAGGATGAGATTAAAAAAAAAAAAAAGTAAAAAAAAAAAGAAAAAAAGATCTGACACAAGGAGCAAGGAGCTCAGGGTTGGATCTTTGCAGGTAAACCTTTTTCTAATGTTTGTTGGATGTACTCTCCAGTGCATCTTACTTGCTGTAGACAGAAGGTAAAGCTTTATTTAACCTTTCTGCAATTAGAAGTGTAGGTGTAATTTGAGTCTGAGCATTTCTACAGCCCATTCTGTCATGTGAGCTACAGCCTACACCTCAGCAGTGAAATCGGGAGACCTCAGGAAGGCCAAGGTGGAGCAGGGAAGAAGGAAGAGCTTTGTTTGCTTCCCTGGAACCAGGGAGGAGCACAAGGGGCCCACGGTCAGTGGGGGCCTGGGATGGCAGGAAGGATCCTGCCTCTCCCCAGACAGGTATCCAGGCAGGTACTTGCCCAACATCCTGCCGTGACACTTTACAGCCTCTTAGAGCATCTGCTCTGGTGTTTTGCCATTAGAAAGTTTCTCCTGCTATCCACTCAGATCCTTCCTGCTGCCGTTCTAAGCTTACTCTTTGGTGCTCTGTTTGCTGTGGAGATGGAGGGCAGATGATTCCCCCTTTCTATGCAGCAATGCTTTGGATAGTTGCTAAGTCTCAGTTGTTCTTTTTCCTCAGACTAACCAGTTTCCAGTCCTCTCAGGCTTTGTTCAGAGGTAATTTTGAGAGATCTCCGAGGCTGTTTGTGACTCTCTCTTGTTTTTTCTCTGTCATTGGGGAGCTGGGACCTGAAAACGGACATGGTTTGTTCACTGATGCTTGCAATGCTGAGTAGAAGGGATGGATGACGTCACGGATCTTACATAAAGAAATCTAATTATGGATTCCTGTATGATGTTTTCCATCCTTCCAATGGTATAGCTTTGCTGATTTATATTTAATTCCATTCTGTATTTGCTTTATCGGTACTCTACTTTTGCTTACATGTAGAGTCTTGCCCACAGCCTGACTGCATTGCAGCCTATTTTTCTCAGACCATTTCTCTCATTTGTTGAAGTAATTTTGAATTATTATTGTGTTTTCTAACATTCTTGCAGTTCCTCTCAGCCTTGCAACACCTGCATCTTTACTAAGTGCGTTCTCTATTCTATTGCTGACTTCACTAATGAAGAATTTGAACTGTATGGAAGCAGGGCCTGTTTGCTGAATGCAGTTTCCTATTTTGATGGCAAATCACTTTCCAGGGTGCCGTTTTTTCCCTGTCCCATTGTGCACCTACCCCAACGCATGTCTCTGTGGACTGCATTCCTTTGCTTGCTCACAACGGCACCCTGCAAGCCGGAATGTGTTGCTGTTGGAGGCGATACCAGTGGTCTGCTAGTGCTTGAAGAAAGCATCCTGAGCCTTGCCTCGTGACTGCTCAGCAGGCAGGCAGAGGGCAAGCCAGGAGACCGGGAAGTGAGCAAGTCCCTTCAGGCCGACATGGCACCGTGAAGAGCCTGAGGAACAGTGACGGGACCCCTGAGAGCACGGCAGGTGGGACGGGGGCTCCCCTCCACCGCCACGTCAGGCCCTGTAGAGGGCTGGAGCGAGGCCTCGGCCCAATGTTCCCCACTCCCCATCAGGAGAAAAGTTGGGTTTGCCCGCTGGATGAGGGGTTGGGAGTCAAATACAAACAACGTTTTCATTAATTTCTAACTGATCATGACTTATTTGCAGCTCATGATTAAACCTAAGGTGACCATAGGTAATCTCTAAATAGATGACTTTTTGTGCCACTGTGTTTTGTGTGAGAACATGCTGAGCGTACCTGTTCAGTCACCCGCAGGTCATTAATAACGTGGCTGACAGCTCCGGGCACTGAGTCACCGATCAGCAATTCCACAGATCCCGCGCACGTCTCCTACCTGGTACCTCCTGCTCCCCTCGGCAGCCCGCTGGCCCTGCAGCACGACGTGGCTGCGGTCACTGCTGCAGAGCCCTGAGGCCCTCGGCCCTGCGGGGCGGGCTTTCAGCAGACGACTAGTGGCTGACTGACGGGTTCGGCACAGTGAGGAAATGGATCAGATGCGGATCAGAAGGCAGCCTACAGGGCTGTTTTCCCAGTTGTTCCTGAGGACATGAGCGGACGCCAAAAGCTGGGTTTTGCGGTAAGCTGAGGGGAGCACCTGCCCTCGCCCCAGTCTGGGGCTCAGCCTTTGCTCGGGGACGAAGCCAGGCGTGCCCGAGCTGCACAGGGATCAACTTGCCGGAAGAAACCTCACAGTTCTTATTTACCAAATTGACAAAATCCTATCATTGCAATTAAGGGGATATGTAATTAACTGTGTCTTAATTACAGCAGCTGCCACTTCATCTGAATGCAGCAATTTGCGGAGAAACCGGGGGAGATGCTTTAAATCCGTGTGTGCAAACAGGGAGAGCGCACACAGTGCGAAGTGCGGGGCTGCTGGGGCGGGCGGGCGGCCCTGTCTGGGGGCACGGGGCAGAAGCAAAGCTTTGCTGCTTGCCATCCTCCATGGGAACCCATTGCCTATGGTTTTGGGAGTGTTTTGCTCAGCCTCAGCCACAGAGGTGAGCGCTGGCCAACCCCAGGGAGACCCCGTGGTGCAGAAATGTTTGTGAAGAGCTCCTTGTTCCTGAGCCTGGCCCCTGCCACAGGCGTGCTGGTGCATGGCAAGCTGTGCTGGGCCAGGCTGAGCTCGTGCTGTTCCTCTTGGCATCGTCTTCCCAGAGAGCATATTTTGGGGATGGGCGGTGTGCTCTCGGGGTGGGATTTCTGCATATCCTGGCCATGCCTGGCTCACACAACTCTCACCTGGGTTGCTGCTGTGAGAGTCCCAGGCATTCAGGCTCTCCCTGTTGGGTTACCTGGACAGCGCTGTCGTGCACAGTTCTACGGGGACACTTGCCACCCGGGCCTCGCCTCCCCTTCCTGCCTGACCTTGCTGGGTTAGGGCAGCGAGCCATGGTGTGATAGACGTGTGCATTCAACCTGGAGAGGCAGAACCAGGCCTCCTGCTTTCCCAAGGAAGAGCAGCTGGTGCTCACAGGTCGGAAGAGGGCCCTGGCCCACTGAGACCTCCTTCCAGCCCTGCTCGCTAGCAGGGGCCGCTGGGGGCAGCCACCTCACCCCTGTGCCTCTGCACCCCCCTGGAGGTACTTCTGACCCCTCACACAGCACTGAGCCAGCAGCTCCGGGGAGCACTCACTGCTCAGCAGCAGCTCACAGGGAGCTCCAGCCCCAGCTCACACCAGGATCTGCGCTGCAGAGAAGAGCTGAAGTTCCTTTGGCTCCACAGCCTCCATGTGGGCTCCATACTGCAGCTGCATGAGCGTGCCGTGTATGTTTCACATGTGAAGTGAGGTTGGTGCAGGAAGGACTTGAGCTTTTGCTGATGTGATTTGTGGGCTCCAATACAGGTGCCAGGAATTTACCTTGTGGTAACAGAATTTGGAAATGCCACTCAGAGGTTCTAAGTTGTCCGTGTGTCCTTAGCAGCAAGCACAAAAAACATGCAGGAAATACAAGGTATCAGAAGATTTTTCCTTCTTCAAGCTCCCTGTTCTGTAGGTGCAGGGTTTCTGTAGGATGCACAAAACGCTGCCAGCAAGGCCACCTGGTGAAGACCTCCCTCTGCCCTCCCACAGGTTGCACGGATCCCGTTTGCTCTCCCACTCATAAAACTGGCGAGACAAATCTGCAGCTGGTCACACTGAGGCAGTTTGTCTTCAAACATCTGCTCTGCAGTCAAAAATGGTATTTTTTTGACATCAAGGGGTCTGACAGCAGCTCGCGTTCAACATCCCGGAGGTGGTGTGATGGTGCTGCCGCTCTCTAGACATGCTCCCTGCCCGACTCCTGCTCTTCCTGGGCTGTGAAAGGAAGTGGCCAGGACCCGCATCAGGAGGGGCTTTCTGGCTTTTGCTAACGCACCCCGCATCTGACCTGCAGCATCTCTGCTGGCCAAATGCCGGGCCTCTCTCTGCACGAGGCCGCTGGCTGTGTCAAATCGTGAGATGTGAACAAAGGAAAGGGAATGAGATCACCAAATCCATTTGATTTATTCAGGATTTGAGCCCGGGTCTTCTGGGTGAAAGTGAGTGTGTTAACCCACTGTGGGAGTTAATTCCTTGCCTAGTAATTATTCAGGCATCATTAAAGCACGCATTGTGCTGGAGGTCAAATGAGATTACTCTAAAGAATTCGGAATGGGAAAAATGTTGGTTTTTTTTTCCATCAGCCTAAGTGTTTAGTTATCTCAGAGTTTAGCTATTTATATTGAGCCTGTCACTGTGGCATGTCACTGTGTAAACACCGGGATGCTCTAAATCTCTTATTATTTTAATGCCATTAATGTTCTTCTGCTGGGGAAAGAAAATAAAATAATTTTCCCCCAGAAGACAATAGAGTGAGTGGCCTAAAGTAAGCAGCAGCTCTGGGAAAGCCGCTGGCACAGGTGCGCCCAGGCAGCACGGTGCTGGGTGCTGCCCTAGACGGCACCTGGGGACGTCCCGGCCCACACGCCCTCCTGCCTGCCGCCAGGAGCGAGCCACCAGCAAGGCTGCACTGCGACAGGGAACGTACCTGGAGCAAGGCGGCCCAGGCCTGCTTGTGGTTCGCCTTGGCGCAGAGAGGGGGGACGGGGAGCAGCACTGCGTTATTCTAAGCCGTGCACCCGAGTGTTACTTTCAGCAGAGCTCTCCTCTGCAGAGGTGGGCTGGGTGCCGTGCTTAAATCATATGCTCTGGCACCGGGGGGAGAAGCAACACATGGGCTGGATCAAGGAGCATTCATTTCTTGGCGATTCACAACGATACAACTTGTAATTGCAGATCTAGACATATGCTGTCCTTACATCTGAAAAGAAAAATGCTAGGATAATAGCACCGGGTTGGAGGGGGATCTGGGAGGCAGAAGCAAACCAGGGGCACACAGAGTCAGCCCCTACCCTGGAGAAATGTGTCTGGCTTCCTGGTTGTTGCAGGAGGTGCAGAGGGACTGGAAACTGGAAAACTAGATCAGACTGGTCTGTCGCTGTGCAGGAAGGGGATGGTGCACTCCGGGGAAAGCACAAGAAAATCGCGGTGCTGAGGGCTGTTTTAGGGCTGAGAGGCAGTGCTCAGAGGGTCTTAGTGCCTGGCAGGCTTCCATGTGGACAAAAGAGGAAGGGTAACAGCACAAACACAGGCAAGGGGACCCTAAGTGTGAAAGAAGCCTCCATAAATTTTAACCTGTGGGTTTTTTTAAATGTTGTTTCATGCGGAAGCAAAGCCTAGATGATCACTGTGTTAGCTCCCTCCAAATGACTTTCCAACCAGCGTGGCTGAAGGTGATGTTCTCAAAGACATTCATTTCCTGCAGTTCAGTTCCTTTGAGAAAAAACGTCCATGAAGACAAGGTAAGTCCAAACCCACGGGAGCTCAGGTGCAGTGTTAGCTAGGAGCCACATGGGAGAGAGGGGTTATGAGCACTGCTGCTGCAAGGAGCACTGCAGAAGCAAAAGGTAGTGCTAAAGGGAGCACATTAGACATGGGATTATCCAGGAGCAGCGGTAGGGATCCAGGATTCATGCATTCACCTGCACAGCAGTAACTATTCATAATTCATTTCAGATTGAATCTGAAATTTCTATGAGTTTCTTCATCCAGGGACTGAAACATGCTTGCGTACTTTGAAATCCACAAGGGAACACGTCCTGAGCATGGGGCTCAGTGCACGCCCCACTCTTCAGGCATTTAGGGGACATCAGAGATGTAATGAGCTGCACTGCTTTGCCCAGAGGGCACAGGAGGACAGCATCAAGATGCAGAGACCTGAACCCAGGAGTTCCCTCCTGCCATCTTCCCCATTCCTGTTGAGATAGACTGGGAGTCCTCTGGAGGCACATCCAGCCCCACTGGTTATGCATCGGGCACACAGCCCAAGTAGTGCATACCCAAAGGTCTTTGTTCCTGGCCAGTAATGCAGGGAGCTGAGACCACTGAATGCCACGCAAGGATCCAAGCTACATCACTCATGTTTCAGTCCAGCATGGGAAGGACTGGTTCTGCGCATTAAAGCAGAGATACAGACTGCTGCCTGTTTCTAAATATCCTGGTTTGGGTCTTCACCCTGCAGCAAGGGATCCTTGAGGCTCAGTGTAAGAACGTTTCTTGAGGAGGAGACTATTTGGTGCATGGAGCCCGAATGGTGACAAACACTGGGTGCAGCGTTGGAGGAGATGCTGCTCTTGCATGTTTGCATTTCACCTCAGGCAAAAGGGCTGGTCAGTGCTGCAAGCAGAAACAAGAACACGTTAACAGCGGTGTGCTCCCAAGCACCAAAACATGCAAAACTGGGGGTACTCATGTCCTGGGGTGGGTGCCACACGCTGAGGTGCGGCAGCAGCCTGAAGAAGTGTCCCTTTGTGGCTGCTTTTGCCTTCTCCCCAGGTTCATCTGGAGCTGCTCCTCGTTGCTCACCCGCTCATTAACTTAATGGCCTTACACCTGCCGTCCAATGGTTTTGCAGGGTGACAGTGGGAATCACCTAGGCTAGCCACTTCTTCCCATTTGTATTTGGCAGTGTACGGGGCTGACCTTCCACAGGTGGTGGGACAGAAGGCTCGGGAGCAAGCAAAACTCTTTGGGGCAGGACCATGCAAATACCTGATGATCAGCATGGCTGTTTTTCCAGAAGCATGGACTCACTTTACAAGGCAAACTAGGATTGCTGCACTCCTAGGGCATTGAGCCTGTCTGCTTTGCCTACCTGCTCCAGACTGTCAGGTTGCTGGCTCCCAAATTTGTCAGTAATTGGCCTGTAGTGACACAAGGATGGAGGCCTGCCCTGTTCTCCCATAGGGCAAAGCTGCCTGGAGTGAGCTGAGTGCAGGGGATGCTGACTGGATGCACTCACGGGTACGTGACAGCCAGCATCGCAGTGACAGTCTGCCTTGCACAATCGTGGACAATACATTTTATTTTCCAGTTTTTCTTTCGAAATATTACAGAAGAGTTATACGAGGGCTTGCTAATTGAACCTGTGGTGGAGCCCATTTAACACCTCGGTGGAAGGCTGGGATGTTTACCTCTTGTTCTCCAGTGGCAGCAGGATCCAGTGATGTGTCTTAAAGGATAACTGGGGCAGAAATGATGCTGATGCTGTGAAATAGGTCAAACGTGACACGACACCTTATCCGTTTAGCTGTGAACCCCACCACTGCTCCTCTGCCTCCGTATTGATTATCTGTCAGTTTTTAAACGCTCCTGAAACCTTTGCCTGTCGCCTTGTATGATTGCACTGAGCAGTTAGCGCAGGAGAGGCTATGTGCCCTGTTAGCTGGGAGATCCAATTGTCGTCCCTCGTCCCCATAACCCAGGAAAGCAGAGAGGGCCGTCTTACCACGCAGATGGCCTGAGGTTTACATGAGGTGCCAGGGGTTAGGAAATGTCCCTGTGGAGAAAACATGCTAGCCTTTCCTTTATTCAACAGTCTTCAAATGATGTGCACTCAAATCCCGGCCACCTGTGGCCACTGAAGATCCAGTGGTGCTTTTTGCAAGGCTTTTGTTAACACCCATGTCCTGCGCGTATGGAAACGCACTCCAGCTTCCCAAGTTCTGCTTCCTGATTGCACTGCAAGCCAGAGGCATCATCTCCCTCCTGCGCTGAGTTTTCTCATGATGTTGTTAAACCGCAAGCAGTCAGTTACTGCATGCTGCCCTGGAGCTGGGAGCTCTTCAGCTGTGGATTCATGAGATCCAAATGTGTCACTGAGGCCTGGAAAGTGCCTGGGAATGGCAATTACTGCCCTGAGAAGAGCTCTTCAGCCTTGGAGGCATTTTCACAAGTCTGTAAAATGTCCCTGATTCTGCTAAAGACTGAAATATAAGCAACATAATAAAAAAGTAATTGGACGCTCTCTTAAGATTCACCCTGAATAATTGGACCTGTACGAAGGATTAAAACAGCCGCCTAGGGGTGGGCTGTCAGGCAGGAGGCTCAGCGCCAGCCACAGAGGTGAGCTACTGCAGCGCGGTCATGTGGTGCACCGTGGTGTGTCGTGGTGTCGGGCAGACGTGTATGGAAGAGGCAGCAAGCACCCTCAGGCTTGTTCTTCCCCTAATGACACCACTTTCATTGAGGAACACACGAAATGAACACTTAAATTAGACTCTGAGAGCTCTTGCTTAGACTGAGAGACTGTCGAGGTTTGCAGAGTGATGCTTGGGCTCACTCAGGCAGTGCTGAGCACACTGCACCTGAATGGCTGAATACATGGAGCACCCTTTTCCCTTTCTCTGCTTAATAGAAAACCAAATCGGGAGAGCCTGATTTTGCTTTCCAGATTTGTTTTGCTCATGTTTTTTCCAGATGTTCCTGAACTTGCTCTTACTTTTCAGCAACTGCTTTAAATAGCAGACTCAGCACAATCACACATACTAGCCTAGGAAACACAAAGCAAAAGGAAAAAAAAAAAAAAAAGACTTTGTTTTAAATCTTGTAGATTTCTGCTTCTCTAGTCTCCCTTTCTCTCTGGATTGTCAGATGAAATACCCAGTGCAGGCACTGTTTCTGGACACAGAGCAGCAATGCATCGCCTGGGGGCTGAACTGAGTTGCCAGGGTGCCTGGGTAAAGCTTCCCACCCAACACCCTCCTTTCTTGCACTTTTATCACAACAAAATCACAGTTTTGGAGCTGATGGGCACTGCCATCCCAGATGACTTGGATGTTTTGGTGAATTTGTTCTTGCACTTCACCAGAGCCTGCTCCCCTCAATCCCGTGCCTCTGCGGCACTGCCAGGCTCTACAGGAGCGAAGGCTTCTCCCCCCTCATCGACCTGCTCAGAGCATTCCTCAACCAACACCAAGCTCTGCTCCCTTGGTACCTCCAGCTTTTGCAGCTGCCCTCCCTGATCTTCGCCAGCTGGGGAGCAATCGCTGGCCCACACCTGGGGCAGGGTGCACAGTTCCTAAACCTGATTTCCTGGCACAAACCAGCCATGCAAGCACAAGTACAGATTTGGTCTGGCGCAGACGGTTTGGTGCAAATCTTTATGCAAAGAAGGGAAATGTCAGCGCTAAAAGAAAAAGAGTATTTTGGAGAAAAAAAAAAAATCTTGTGCTGTTTTGTGGCATTTGTGCATAAAATAATGAGACCAAATATATCACCATTGGAGTTAAGCCAGATAAGTTCATACCGTCTAATCCAGCTGGTGGATCATGACTCCGTTCATTATTTAAAGCAATGCTGTGGGAAAGACATACAGCAAAGCTAGCAAGATGGTGCTTGAGCTGCCATCCTCCTGGCAGCTGAACAAATGCAGCGTGCATTTTCTCACACCAGCAGGGAAAGGAAAGGGAAACGTGAAGACAGCAGCGAGCCCAGCATCTCCGCACGATGCAGACTGAGCCTCGCCCCACGTTTCTATCCCCTCTCCAGTCTGGTTCTCTGTGTCTCAAGTGACTGAATCACAGTTTCCCCGCTCCTCCTGACCAGTCTTGGGGTCTGTAACATGGTGCAGCATCCAGCCAGGAGGGCGGTGCTGGGCAGAGCACTCCATTAGCACTCCATTCCACTTTACACCCCAGTAAATGGGGTGCCCAGGATGCCCAGAGCCAGGCGGCAAGGCGCTGCTTTGCCACATTTCCCGAAACACTCTCCCAGCCCTTCGCATGCTGTCTTCTGTGCCCTTTTGCAGGGGCAGAAATAAAGTCCTTTATCAACTTCAAAGTTCCTCCTGGAACACACCCAGCCACCTTCTCCTCTCCTGCTCTCTGCGTCCCTCTGGAACGTCTTGCTTGCACCTCCTCCCGGGTGCAGCTGATGGGGCCTCCCAGTTTTGGCACTGTTGATCAACCCTACCACCTGCCACCCAGCAGGGCCTTCTCACAGGAGCACGTTGCCCCAGGACCTCCAGCGTATCATGCAAGCAAGCACCTCCATAATCTTCCAGGAGGCATCATGCTGCCTTGCATTTAAGATGACGTTTTCACTTGGTGAGCACTGTGGGTGCAGCATGGCTGCTGTGGGGAGTGCATGCGTGCTGTGGATACCGGGGGTCTTCCCGTGCTGCGCTCCCAGGTCCCGTGTGTGTGTTGTGCATGTGCATCTTTCACATGAATGCAGGGAGCCATGGCATCGGCATGGAGGACTGTGCTGCTCCTCTGCCTCACTTAAATCTTCCAGCTCTTTTTCACCTGTGGATAAAATAGGATGCCCTTACTTCATTACTTGTTATATATAGCTGGTAGGACATAGCATTTTTTATTTTTCTGGGTGAAATTAACAGGAATATCCTGGTTGCAACATCTGTCTTCCTGCCAAGGCTTGTCTTCCAGGAGTGCCGGTTCAGATCTTGGGGCTGTCAGAGGCCTTGGCACCTGTCAGCGTGGTCCTCAACAGAGGCATGGTAAGCGCTGCCTCGCCTCTTCGGCACCTCCCAGATACACGCGGCACAGGTCTGAACAGAAGCTCAGGGCACAACCAAAACGGTAAAAATACGATAAAGGACCTTCCCTGCAGATCAGTTTTCACCTGCTTTTTGCCTCCTGTGTCTCAATCTGACAAGCTCGACTGCCATCCATCCAGGTTTCCACGACACAAAGCAGCGCAAGACGAACATCACCTGCTAAGATGGGAGAACAAACTGACCCCTCTTTTGCGTGTGAGCCTTTCCCCCTCCTCACAGCAAACCCACACCGTGCCACCGCCCATTTCGACCAGCCCTGTTTGGTGGGGCTGCCCTGCTGGTGGCTTGGCCTCTCGCTGCCGGAGGCGGGGCCTGAGGCTGCAGGCTGTTTTGGGGTTTTCCTTAGAGGAACCCCTCAGCTTTTGTTCTGCCTCTGCTTTGTACATGGCTGCGAAGGCGCTGGGCTGGCCGGAGAGGGCGGGGAGCTGGAAAGGGGGCAGGGATGGGGACAGGGGCAGGGAGGCCCATCAGCACCTGAAGCCCTGCCTGGCCGCAGGGGCGTAAGACGAGAGGCCAGGTGGAGCACGCTGGCTCCCCCCCGTTTCGTCTTCGGTCTTCGGTCATCGGCACGGCGGCGGCGGCTGCCCAGGCCTTGGCTCTCCCGTGCTTCCCTCGGCGGGCGGGAAGGGGCCGCCGCCTCGGGCGTCCGCGCACCCCGAGGAGGGCGCG
>VXAV01004785.1:111854-173428 GCA_013399715.1 Alectura lathami
TTAAAAAAAAAAAAAAAAAAAAAGTAAGATTGACAGAAAAACTACCTACACTTAAGAAAATCTAAACTTTTGATTGGTTGCCCTCCCTGCATGGGGACAGCCAGCCGGGATAGACCCCAATGCCTGGTGCTGAGAGACACTTCTTTGAAGCACTGGCTTCAAGCAAGCTTTTGTCCAAATGTACCTCTGTCCGTGCTGTTTTTCCTGCTTTCCTTGTACACAGATGAAACCATATTTTTCAAAAAAGGAGTGGCTGCAGCAAGAGATTGGTGTGAACCACGTGTTTGCTGGGAATTGTACATTTACTCACATGAAGTGCCATAGGAGCACAGGCATTTGTTTGACACTGCGTTGGGTATTAGCCACTTCTGGGTGCTTGGCCAACACCAAGTCTTCCAGTTCTTGTCCAAGCCCGGCGGCCTGGCCATGCATGGGGATGCTCCCATGTGCCCTGTGTCTTGCCACGGCTCTGGCACACCCACCTGCAGGCTGGGTCCCTGCAGTGCCCCCAAGGGTGATCAGGAAATCTGGGAGGACTGGAGCCGCCTTACCCAGCTGCGTGCACCAGTTACTCGTACTGATCTCTGCTGCATTTGCCCTGTTTGTTTTTTTCCAGGTGCCTGTGACAGGCAAACCAGTGTCATGGTTTTCCATAAGTATTCCATGTCATTACATCATGTAATAAGCTGACAAAGTTGGGAGGGCTGCTTACGGAGAACTACAGCTCCCAAAATGCTCCTATCCTTCCCACGTGGTTTCCAGATTCCGGGAGCTCTGCCCTTTTGCTTCCGATCGCCATTGTGGACTACATGGGCAGGAGACTCTCCCTGTTCCTTATACATTTGTTTTCCATTTTATCAGATTTATTCCTCTCAATTTCTTTCATGTTGTATTATCTTGCATTCCTTTACCATTTTAAGTAAAACACTTTTATCTCAACTCAGTGCCTCCTCCTTTCTCACTCCTCTACCTGGCCTCCACGAGGGGAAGGGTGGGGACAGGGTCTAGACACTGTCACGCGACAATCTTTAATTAACCCACAGCAACCAGGCACAGCAGTATGAGCTGATGTTCATGGACTAAGCAGTGCGTGAGGCAGTTTGAAGCCAGCATGCCTGTGCTGGTGGTACACAGGTTAAGGGCTGGGCTCTTGAGCTTTATGCACCTTGGGTGACAAAGGCACTGAAATAAAAGAGTTCATGTTGAAGTCCCTCTCATTCAGGAAAACACCAAAACACGCATCTAGCAGTGAGTGGCTGATTTAGTGTAATCCGTTAAAAAGCAGAACCTGGAAAGCACACCTAAGCTAAGCTTCTCTCAGTGGGCCCTTGACTGAGGTGCCAGCAGGGTCAAGGTCTGAATGGCTTGAAGAGGACTGAAGGGTGAAGAAAGAGAAGTGCAGGGATACAGGTGTGTGGTTACTCATGGGCACAGGTGCAGGTTTAACTTGTAGACATCGGCTTTACCTATGGATTTGCTTAGGCTTTAGCTAGCAGGCTTTGTTTTAGAAAGTGGGGGATTCTTGGGTGTGGTGTTATCTCACTGGCACACAAGCACCTTCTGCTGAGAGGCTGCTTTGCAGCAGCAATTACAAAGACTGATCTGAATGAGAAGAGGTTGAAGCAGAGATATTTTAAGAGGACAGAGAGCTGTCAAAGTGCAGAAACATGTAATACAGGCAGCAGCATCCAACAACAAAATACCTTTTTCTGTGTCATGCTCCCCCTTTCTATCCCGAGACAAATTTTAATCTGATTTTTTACATGTACAAACTGATTTGCTTGATATAGCCTTATGCAGCTGTAATTGGGAATAAAATCAGATTTTGTTCAGCTGATTGGGCCCTGACCAGAGGAGCAGTTAAGCACACACTTACCGTGAAGTACAGGAGCCGTTCCCGTGTGTCAGCTGGGCTATGCCTGGGTTTTAGGTTCAGCATCTCTTCAAGTGTTTGGAGCGTACGGTTCACAAGTGCTGGTCTCTAACCTCCTCCCCTTCCCGCTTTTGCAGGTCAGACTTCCAGACATTTTCTTGTGAAAATAGTGTTTCAAAGGGAAATCTTACCTCTTCTCTACTTTCCTCAGAGAAAAACTGGCCTCCAAACTAAGAGGTGAGTTTCAGTTTAGGAGGACTCCCCTTTACTTGCCCCCATTCCCATTGTACCGGGCGTGCGTGGTTGTGCCTACAAGGGGGGAATTAGAGCGAGGTGTCTGTGGGAAGCCCGTGGTTCCCTGCATTGCACATCGTACAAGACGGAAGGACAGGATTTTAATTGAAACAATTAATTTGGAGGGATGTCATAAACAGAAAAGAAAGTAATGATTTCTTTGCCCAAAAAACCTCTGAAATGTCTCCTATTTTTAGAATGCTCTGCAAATGCTTTTCATGCAAATGTATACGCACATATACGTACGTATGTATATCTCTGTCATGTAAATCAATGCCGGTTTCTTATTCACTGTGTTAAGGAGCTTTGAAAGGCTTTGACATTTCCTTTTCTGCAAAGGGATTTCTGTTTTTAAAGAAATAATTAAACCCGTGTATCAAAAAGGTATTTTTAAGCATCCAGGCTCTGATAGCTGTATTCACGCTGAATGCAGTCTTACTTCAGCGGTCAGCCGAAGTGCTCCACTGAATGCCGACAAACTTCTCATAGCTCAGACCTAACGTCTGCCGAGGGCAGTCCCTCACCCAGTGGGGCTCTTTCCCAGAGCCATCTCCTTTAGGTGGGGGAGTGCCCTGCTGCATTGCAGACCTGGAGGGCCTGAGGTCTTGTAGGTGATCTCACTGAGATCTCGCTGCAAGGAACTTCCTCAGTCTCCGCATGCTGCCAAAAAGCACAGATCTGGCCTGTGGAACCACAGGACAGCCATCACCTGTGTTGCACAGTCACAGTGAGTCCCATGTCCCTTCTGTGCCTACTCCTGCAGTCACGTCTCCAAGGTGGCACTAGGTGAGTGCCGGTGCCAGGTCTGGGTGCGGAGCAACTGCAGCACTTGCCTTGCAGGGTGCATCTTTTGGAGTGAAAATTCACTTCTCCAAGTCACCGTGTGAGCCTCCATCCTGCTGGCAGGCTGTCAGGAGATGACTACCTCTTTGGTGCAAACCCACCTCTTATAAAGTCATCAAAACCCAGCAGGAAGCCAAGAATTCCTGAGGCTGGATTGCATCCCAGAGTGTCCAGTAAGCAAAGATGTACATTACATGTATGCCTAAAATGGAAACACAAGCTGGTGCTTACTTCTACAGCTTCAAAGGCAGCAGCCAGCAGATTCCCTCTGGAGCCCAAATGCTGGTCCCAGCCCAGGGCCCACGGTGCCGGCTGGGATCAAAGGTGAGCACCAGGTCCCAGCCCACAGGCGCTGGAACATCTGCAGAGCAGCAGCCGGATCAGGAAAGCTGCAGATAGAGGCAGTGGCTCCGCCACATCTGTATGAGGACTGAAATCTGCAGCACTGAGAAGGCATTTTGGCAAATCAGATATTTTTTCTGTAAGTGGAAGGATGTTTCTTAGTAGCAGCTTCTGCCCATGTCCATCAGTTCCTTTGTGTGACTTTCCTTTTCACTTTCAGCTGTCTGTACTGAGTGCCAAAGGAAATGAAAAGGGATTATTTTACACCCAAGTCGTATATCCCATAAGAAAGGGAGCACCCTGCTGTGCCAGCTAGTGGTTTCTATACAGTGGCAATACATGGAAAACAGACGCTGGCTTTGAAAAGTAAAACTCTCCAGGGAGTCACTGCTCTCCCTGAGGAAATACCATTTACTGTACACCAGCTCCATTTGTTCAAGGGACACTTCTAACGTGTTTCCTGGATTTTCATGCAGTTCAGGTTGTCACAGCACACAAATATAGGAGCTGCCTTTGGTGGGTAAGATCAACGGGCTCAAATGATTGCATTTTGTGGTTATAAATATTGTTTACATACAGAGAGCAATTAAGGAGCAGGCAGTGTGAAGCAGTCAGGTAGCAGAGGCAGAGCAGCAGTGTCCTCTCCCCATGGACATCCCTCCTGGTGTACGCAGACTGGGGACAGGTGGGACTGTCACCCCTGTGTTGGGTTTCCACTGAGATTTCAGCTCTGAGCTCTAGCCGAAGAGGTGAAACTGAGCAGTTTCCATGTCATCTGCATTTGCTGAGTATTCGTCCCTCCTTCTCATAAAAGAAAAAAAAAAAAAAAAAAAAAAAAAAAGAAGGAAAGGAGAAGAAAGAAAGCCTCACATTTTCTGTGGCGTCTCAAGCTGGGGGGAAAGGCCAAGATAAATGGATACTTTCAAGGTCATTAGCTTGTGGAGCTCACAGTTTGTATCGCCCTGCCAGAGCTCTGCTTGGAAAGGTTATAAATGTTTTTCGGCTGGAGCAGGGCGCTTATTGTTGGAGTTTGGATCCTTGGCTGACAGTGAAAAATCCCAATTCTGGTGGAGCAGGCCCCCCTCCCACTTGGAAGGTCTTTTGTCTATTCATCCGTAGCAGAAAACACAACGAATTAGAAGTGCAATTGAAGATACAGCAATGCCTCGCCAGTAAAGATGCCACCACCAGAAATGCCTCTGGGCAGCTGACCTTCCCGGTGGTCCACCAGAAAGAGCACAGGGTCAAGCCTTGTCCAAGGAAGTTACCTTGAAATGATGGCCAGCCCGCTCCTTCTCACCAGTCGGCATCCCTGCGGGCTATGGAGGAGGGACAGAGGGAAGCATAGAGCCAGAAACATGGGGTGTGGGGCAAGGCAGCACTTCTTGCCCCAGCGGATGTCGGTGCCACCGCATGTGGAGGCAGAGCGGGTGAGTGTTTTGCAGCTGCAGCAGAGCCCACCTGGTGGCATGGCCATGGTGGGTGCACAGCCATGGTGGCTGCCACCCTGTCTCACTGTCCATGTTTTTTCTGCCTTTTCTGTCTGCTTTGCCACGCAGCAGTGATGCTGGGCACAGCGTATGCTGGAGGGCAGGCAATGTGTTGCTTGTCATCCACAAGTACACCTGGAGTGCTCGGTCGGGGCCGGCATCCTTCAGCCTCCTTGCCCTGCCTGAAGGCTGTATGTCATGCTATGTGAGAACTATGTGAAGTCTTCCTTCAAAATCAGGATTTCTCCATTTCCCCAGACGCAGGCTGGGTTTGTTTGCCACAGCAATGCTCCTCCCGGCATCATGGGCTCCATGGGTTCCAAGGGACTCAGAAATGCTGCAGATAAATTGCTGTTTGGGGTCAATGCCACAGGCTGAAATGGATAGAAAATTCCAGCTATTTGGTGCACAGTCAGGCCAGATGTTTTATAGCCTCTGGTGGAATATCAGTAGACGTATTTCACAGCGGTAAAGGTCAAAGATGGACTCTAAAATAAGTGGAGCCAGCATTTTTGATGGCTCTCAGATTAGAGGAATATTTACTGGCAGATAATATCTGCAGAACAAGAACGACTCGATCAGGAGCTGGAGAAGACTTTTAGCAACAGCCAGCATCTCTGAGAGCCTGCCAGGTCTCCCTGAAGCTTGGGCCAAAATGGGGGACCCACAGTGCCTCCCTGGGACAGCAGGACTTCGCTCTCTCCTTCCAGGGTATGAAGGGCATCTTGACAGAGGGGGCTGAGTCTCTTTCCCCCTTGACTGTGCCCAGCTGAAGTGAGTCCCTTGGGGAGGGATTTCTGCTTGTTGTTTCCAGGCTTTGAAACAGACGTATGGGGAACTTGGAATCTGCAGCTTCTGGGGTCTCCATGGACTCTCCTTCCCACAGCCCACTGAGCCCGCAGGCCCTGCGCCCACCAGGCTGTGGGGAGATGCCTTCCGAGCCCTTTCGCCTGCCACCTTCACAAATGAAGCCCCTAGGACCTCCCAAAAATGGCTGCTTTGTAGGGATGCCTCAGCGCAGAGCAACGAGCCTTTGTTCCCACCAGGCTTTGCAGGACAGACAGAGCGATCTGAGGTTTAACTGCCACAGGTCCATTTGGCTACAGAACTTATCCCCAAGATAAGTTTCTATATTCATTTTAGTTTATATAAGAACTATTCCTAAGCCTATATAAAGTGGGAGCTGCAATAATACAACCTGAAAGTGGACAGGGCATGAATTAGTGGTTGCTCTTTCAGAGGTGTTTCTTAAATGGCACACAGGAATGCTGAGAACAGATGTTATATTGCTTTTTGAGGACAAAAACGGGTCAGACCTTATAGCAGAGTCTCTAACCACCATGTAGGCTCTGCTGTCCTATATTTCTCAGGGTGGAACCAGGAAGCACTGACTCTCCTGGTCCAGTTGTCTCAAGCAGTACAGGTGTGCATGAGGGGCACCTCTGTCTGGGAAGCAGAGGTGGGTGCAGGTTGTGTCTGCAGCCCGGGCAGTGCTGCCCTTGGCAGTGTGAGGAGGTGGTGAGGAGGATGGGGGCAGCCATGGGGCGCTCTGAGGGCAGCCGGGCAGCCTGGCTGTGGGATGTGAGGCACTGGGCAGGAGCCTGCCTGTTTGCTGGTGTCCTGGGATGACCTGGGGACCGAGCCATGTCGAGCTGACTCGACGGCTGGAGGACAGCATGCAGCTCCTCAGGCTAACATCTCGCCTTCACCACAACATGCTCAGTTTGGCTAGCAGAGGATTGCAATAAGTTTTGATCTTTTTTCAAGTAATAATTTCTGGTTACAGAAGGTCTTCTTGAAGAATCACCATCAGGCCGTAGGATGCTTGTTGGAAAGCGAGGTTTCCCGAAGCAGCAATGATTGAAAGACACACTCATGCTCTCTGTAGCTTTACGTCTTGTGCTGACCAGAGGCAACCAAAACTATGTCACGGGGCTTGCTAGCACCAGTGGAAGCCTCACTAGTTGTTATGCTTTAAATAAACTGACCTAAAATATCCTAATAGCAAGGCACTCAGCCAGAAAAAGTCCAAAAAGTAGCAGAAAGATTACCACAGCAGGCAACAATGCAAAATAACTCAGCCATTCAAAACCATTCATTTTTCACGTCAGCCCTTGATTAATAGGCGCTTAAATTAAGTTTTGTTTGTTTGTTTGTTTGTTTGTTCTTCTGGGATTAGCTTCTTTGCTGGGAGGGAACACAAGCCCCTCACAAGATAAATGGGGGTGACATGCAACAAATGCCACAGGGCCACTGTGACTTGTACCCCTCCTGCATTCTTGCCAGTGAAGTGAAGGAGGCTTGTGGGGCCTGAGGTGGCTGCAGGCTCACTGCTCTGCGGGGCCATGGCGAGACAGTTGGCATAGCTGTGCCTTGGTGACCAGTAATGCAGCAAGCAGGAGGCTTTGGTTTTTCCCTTGATCCTACAAAACCAGTCCAGGGAGGTGATGCCAGGCTCTGAGAACTTTGCTGGAACAAAAGTTGGATGTGCTTCCCATCGTGGTGAGGGGAACTTCATGAACTCGAACAAAAGATGAATCATTGGAAAGAGAGAGGAGAGGGTAAGAGAGAGGAACCACAGACAATTAGTACTGTACAGGCTCTGACAGAGTCATTAATGAGGGATAATATCCAATTAAGGAGGAGGATGGAAAATCTGAGGAATGCCTGTACATATTCCAGTAAATTGCTCGTGGCTCCTCCCTATTCCCCTCCCCAACTTTGATGATTGTCTAAACGAGAGGAAAATGCTGGAGTAAAATATAGCTGATGGAAATATCTGGAGCCCCAGGTAGGTGGCTCGCTTCCCAGATGTCCTGGGAGCGCATCCCTGGTCACGTGCCTAATCAGAAATACACGCATCGAAGGGTGCGCGAGAGGCAGCCTGGAAGGCTCTGGCAATGATTTAACTCAATTAAAGCCTGTGGGAGGGCTCAGCTCCACATCATGAGGCAAACACAGGATGAGTAACTGATATAAGACTGAACAGCACTTTCCTTGTGTCTCTTGGCTTTAGGGTGGCAGGAGGTGGATGATATTCCTGCATTGACACGGTGAGGCTGGAGCTAGGGACACTGTGGTAAGGAATTTTTGTTGTCAGAAAGGTCAGCAGCAGCTTGGAAATGCAGATTTCTTTCTAACAGAAAGCCTTTTTTATAAACTTTCTACCCATCTCAGCATTTCTTTAAATGGAACTGTTAGTCCCGTTGATGTGACCTAAATCAGCAATGTCCTGCATAAGAAAGAAAAATAATTCACAATATCCAGTGTCTCACAAACACTTGTCTGGATTGACAGAGCAAGGGTCTGTTTCCAGAGAGTCACCTATAAAAATAACTGGTAGCAGTTTCAGAATTTTGAGTTGTCTGGCTTTTATGTTTTGGAGGATTTTTTTCTTTTTATAGTTTTATTTTTAAGGCAAAAAACAAAACAAAACAAAAAACCAACCACAAACCAACAAACAAACATTAATTTTGTCAGCACCATTGTTTTTTACTTAGCACCTGTGTTTTTGTTTGTTTGTTTGTTTGTTTCAAATTTAGCTCTCTTCAAGTGATTCCCAGAGCAGTTTTGGCAGTAAAGGGAAGTTAATTTGTTTCAGTTTTTGCACGTGATGTTTATTAGGGGATCTGGAGGATATTCTAAGAGTTTTCCAGACTTTTAGAGCTTTTTTGAACACCAGTAAGTCCCCTTTCCCCTCAAGCTCTAAGACTGAATTCTCTCTCCCCTGTTACTGTAAGGCACAGGAACCTTTATATGCCCGCATTTACAGATGGATTCTAAACAGCATTATCACTGAGCTCCTAAAGGTCTGAAAGATGAGGCTTCACTTGCTCTCTCCGTTGTTTCTTTCCTCCATAAAAATACATATAGATAATCCCCTTCAGACACAGTGTATACAACTGGTGGTTATTGCATCAGTGAAAGTTACAGATCCCATTTTTCCCAGGACAGGGCTGTTGGTGTGCACAAAGGCAGAATACAGGCAAGATTAATATCAGCTTCTGCTTTGCCATTCCAAGCCCCTGCTAACTGTAAATAATATTTTAGCAAAGATCTTGATGCATCATGATCTATTGTATCGCAGTGATGATGCTGCTTGTTATGTCTTTAGCAGTGATTTATCATCCTCTGCAATGACACAAATCACGGATGGCTCATGACACTCCAGGATGTATGATCTCTTAGTGGTGGCAGTGATGAATTCTGCGCTTAGATCATAACATTTTGAAACCTGGGATGTGGAGCTGATCCTTTGCTTTTTACTTTTAAAAGGTACCTAAAGCAATAAAATCCTCTCTTTGTTAACAACACATCAAGGAGCACGTCTTTCCCTTTTACGTTGGCTTGGTAAGGTTAATTCTGGCTAAGCCTCAAATGGTTATCAGGCAACTCCAGATTACTCATTCCTTTTGCTTTTCCCTCTACTACCCTCTAACCTTTAATGTCCTCCTCCTGCATTCTGGTCCCAGGGACATATTTTGAAATTCTGCTGCATGTATAATGAGTATAAAATGTTCCTCTCGGAGCTGGAGAAAGCTCAGATGTTTGGGTACAGTAGGCCCATTCCGACACAACAAGCCTACGCTCAAGCTGTGATCCCAACAGAGAAGAAAGCTTTTCAGGTCTGAGCTGCTCTCCTCCAGTGAGCTGCAGCCCTGCCGGCTCAGCTCCCAGGAAGTGGAAGCACTTGCTCTTGTTTATTTTTATCTGAAACACCTCAGGTAAGAGGAGAGGATAGAACAGGGAGGGAGTGTCAGAGTCTGAGTCTTCACTGCTGGGTCCCTGCTGCCACAACAGTGTGTTTTTCCTCTAGGAAATACCTATATTACTGTAAAATTACAGTTTTTCAGGTTTTAGCATTGAAAAATAGATGTTTATGCAAAAGAAAAAAACAAACAAACAAACAAAAAAACTGAGGAAAAGAAGAAAATCCCTAGCAAATCAGACAGGGACAAATGGTGGCCTCCATGGAGACCACCACAGGAGCTAGCACTCTGTGCTCGGGCCTTGGGCCAGCAGAGGTGGTGGAGGGTCCTCCATGGGCTGACAGCGACCCAGTGGCACCCTGTGCACCCCTAGGGGGACCTGGGGCTGCTGCAAGCCCCCCATCCCCATTGTCAATGCCTGCAGGCTCCGAGGTGACTCATCACCACTGGATGGAGCACAAGAGGTGGGTGAGGAGCTCTGAGGGAGCCTCACGGGATGCCAGCCTGGCTGCCTGCCCTGGCCCAGGCCCTGGCATGGCTTCCAGGGACGCTGTTAATAACCCAGAGCCTGCTCACGGGGATGGGGCCCCTCAGGGTGCCCCTGTCGCTCAGTGCCAGCCCCCCTCGGCCGCAGCTGCTGCCCACCAGCAGGGATCTGGGCGGCCGCCAGCAATACAGGTGCTCCGCCAGCCAGCGGTGCCCCGCCAGCCAAGAAGTCCTCAGTGGATGCACACGCACCGGCACTGGCCATGTTGTGGGGCAGAAGCAGCCTATCGGCATCACGGCGGTGCCACCGCAGCAGTCCACGTTGGGGTAGCCGGGGCAAGGGGCAGGACACGTGTGCAGCACCTCAAAGCGACGTCTGCTCAGGTCTGCCACGTTACAAGGCTGTAACATGGTCAGAGTTGGCTGCGCTGCAGCCAGTGCAGAGTGGCTGATGGCCCATCCCATGGTCAAATCTCAGGGAAGTGGCATTTCTGATCTACTCTGTCCTGTACAGAGGAGGGTCAGAATCCACTTCTCAAGAGAAGATGGCCTCTTTTAAGGAAGGAGATTTTTGTTTTAAAAACTTGGGAAAATAAGAACCATAATTATCAGCCAGAGACAGCAAATCATCATGGAAAATATTGCCTCCAGTGGTGAATGTTCAGTCATGTTAGGATATAACAAAGCAAGATTTTGGAATAGAAAATCTTAGGCTATGCTTTAGTGCTCATTAGTGCATATGTTTTCTGTAATTCATCGTATGATACGACATCAAGATGTGATATTGCTGCAATCGGCAATGTTGTCCCCTAAGAAGAGGGCTATAATAAGTGAGACACAGATGTGTTGTAATACATACTTTTTAGGTTACATACTCCAGAGTGGTCAGCTATAAAAATCCATATCAGCCATTCAAACCGAAGTTGTCTTTATTACTGGTCTTAAATGTCCACTTGTAGAAAGAGGAACATTTATCTGTGGCTTGCAAAGGTAAGAGAAACCATTTCAGACACACCTTCTCATGGTATCACGTTGCCTCAGTTGCCACTGAAATTCTTAACAACGGGAATTTTACACATGTAATAACTTTATCACGTCTAGCACTCTATGGATATAAATGTATTTTTGAAACTTAGGGAGGTGCACCAAGAACAACCTTATTTCTTTTACTGTGTAACACTTTACAATACTTCTCACTATTCTATATTCCTGCATTACAACAAACATATTTACATACCTCATATTTCACCAACTATTTTCAGCTTGATCTATTGAAAACAAAGGAAGGACTACATGACTGATTGTGTGTGTTTGAAGAATCAGTAATAGAATTTGAGAAAAAAATAAAATAAATTAGACTGACCAAAACCAGATTAGAAGTAAAAAATAAAATCTAAAAGTGATTTGAGTCAGATGAAGAAAACAATTTCCTAAGCCAAAATAATTACAATAAAATTGGTAATGAAAATCAAGTGTATTCCAACTAGTAAAAGTTGGAATCATGGAACAGCTAGAAGTGCTCCAGCAAGCCAGTATCTCAGCAGCTAGGGCAGCCTTGCCGGCGTGGAGGGCTCACATTTAACATTCAATAGTCTATGTGCAGAAGAGATGTGAAGCTTCCTCACAGCCCTCCTGAGACAATACCCTGTGCACTCGGCTGCAGGCTTAGCTGAAGCTGAGTCTCCTTGTCCTCAGTGGCTGCTCCAACCATCGTGCGTTAAATAGAAGGGGATCCCTTCTCCTCGATTTTATGGGAAGCCACTTTTTTAGCAGACATCTCAGTCTTCAAAACATACTAAAACAGCTCGCCTTGGAAACAATTCAATGAATTTGTCCACTATCTTCTGATGTGCTGGTTTCAGCTGCAATTCTGTAGCAAATTTGACTTGCACTTGCAAATGTGTCCGAGCTGCCCTGAAATAATGTTTGTGGAAGTACGTGGTATTTTCCAAAATACTATCTCATGATGCCGATGATGATGATGGTAAGTAATGATGGCAGCTGTTATTGTTCAGATAACTCTACCACTAGTCTCTTAATTCTTCTTTCACACCACTTTTTTCTGCTTCCTATTTCTTTACCTACCTACAACATATTATTTTACACCTACTTTACTACTTATTTTGCTTCCTCTTTACACTGCCATACATGATGGTGCCCTCATCTCTTTATAGATCCTCAAGTGTACAGCTCCATGACTTCTTTTTATATTGCCTGGCGCAAATTCTTCACCGCGTTACTCCACTTTCCCCTGGGTGCAATGCCAATGGAATCGAGTTACATGAACACAGAGCTGTGTAACTCTGCAGAAAAGCAGTGCCCTTATCTGTATAACACCTTAGTATGTGTTTTTGTTTCATGAAGTCTTTCTCTGCACAGAATTTTATTTACAGTTTCCTTTTTTTTTTTTTTTTTTTTTTTCTCCTGTGCACCTTCTTTCATAAACCTGGCTTCTTTACATTCAGTAGCCAACACTGTGATCTATCTGATCTAGACAGCTGTGCCGAGACAGGGGATTTTGAAATATTGCTGTAAAAAACTGGAAGCTTTTTGCCACACTTGTGTTCATTTTAGTGGTTATCACTGTAACAGTTAACAAAAGACACAAAGACATCCATACCCAAAGCACAGCATATGAAGATTTAATTTTTTTTTTTTTTCAAATGGCACATACATTTAAATAGCTACCACTTCTCCCATTTGGCAAGGCCATTGTTGTGGCTAATGTATGTATTTCTGAAAACAATGATACATTTCCAATACGATCTTCCACAATTTTTTTCAATGAGCAATAAAGGAGGTTGAGGTGGGATGTGTTTTATCCCACCACATTATATCATTCCTCTTTTTCCTCTTTGTTGGATGGCAATCAGGAACCCTCATGCCAAGCTTGGGAAGCAACAGCATCTGGCTCCTTGGCAGATTCTGCAGGCGGTCTTGTTGCCAGCCTTTAAGCTGTGTCTGGGTCTGCTGCATGGTTTGGCTGCAGATGGGCTCTCTGGGTTGCCTTGTGCTTATGGGTGCCAGTTTTGGCTTACCTTTGATTCTGAGGACTTTACTCATTTTTATTCATTTGTGAATAAGGACCCATCCAAATGCTTCATGAAACCAATATCAAAGTGTGCCGATATTTACAATGAAAAGGGAAGGAGGCTGTTTCCCTTCCCCCCTCCCCAGGATGAAACATTATAATAGCATCTGCAAATGGATCTGGATCTATCAGTATTTCCATTATAAATCAGAGGCTTAGAGCTTAGCCATGAATATTCCTCCCAGAATGAAATGCAATGCTGCCGTTAGTATCAAAAAAGTGCTGGAGGTTTTTTCAGACTACCTAGGCATTCCCACACTCGGTTTTCCCTCCTTTAAGGGGGATCATTTTGAAGACGTGACAGTCTAACAGTGAGCATACGTCCAAAAACTTGTGTGTGACAAAAAAATGCTTCTTGCTGGTATTTCTGGAAGCTGAGGTTCAATGCAATTTTGGAGTCACTTCCAGTCCAAAGATTGGAAGAAAATCTTTGAAATTGGAGAATCGGTGGATACCGAATGAGCTGTGGCTGTGAATGCGATCCTCTGTGACCACAACCTGCAAAGCCTGGAGGCTGGGAGGGTGCAGCAGGAATGCTGTTTCCACATTTCCTGCACCAAGCTAGAGGGGCTGCTGCTTAGACCCGGTCTGGCCACCCTCCTGCCTGGATTTGTGCACCCTGGTGGGAGCTGCCTCTCCAGAGAGGTGCGGGGAGAGGGGAGTGTGGGGAGGCTAATCGGAGGTGTCAGGCTGTTGAGCAGCGAGGAAGGCGGGGGGGAGCCAAGTGCCTCTGCCCAGCCAGCGAGGGCTGATACTCTCAGCACAGATGGCTGAGGGGGCTGCCCAGTGACCAAATTAAGCCTTCACAACGCAACATGACTTCTTGCATTTTGGAAGGAGCCTTTCTGGAGCCCGGACTCTGGTGCCTGCACCTTCCCGTATGTCCTGCTGGACAAGGAAGGGCTGCTTGCAGTCATTTTGGGATGGGGCCTTCGGGTAGCTTGATTTCTTGGGAAGCAATGTTCCCACTGCACCAGGAGAGATGTGAGGACCTGCCGTCCCAGAGATGTCAGGTGGGATGGGGCTGGAGGGAGCGGGTGAGCGTAAGGAACTTGTTGGCACCCAGCTAGAGTGCGCATACGGTAATACAGGCGATGGTGCTTGGGGATCAGGACTCTTCCTGTGCCTACAACTGGGCCCTCTTGGTAATGCTGGATGCTGGGCAGAGCTGGGTCACAGCTGGCCGTGCTGATTCCCAACATGACCCTGTTTCCCCGCTGAGTGCTTTTCAGTGTGCAGAGCAGTCTCTGAGCAGCCGGCCAGGCGCTGGGGACCGTGCATGGCAAAACCTCTCCTGATTACAGCAGGATCCATGATGTTCCAATACTAATAATAACAAGAGAAAATTTAAAATAAAATCCAGAAGGGTTTCTCCGTTTTTCTCTTTGCTATACACAATGCAAAATGCCACTGCATGGATTTTTTTCCCCATGTGTCATATATTGGAGTAATATTATTGAAGTAGACATGTCAGTGACACATGCTATTACATAAAATCCAACCAAATGTAATGAAACATTCAAAGCAGCAGTGTCCTGGTGTCCCTTGCTCTGTTTTTTAAACCTCTTTTCTGTATTTAGAAAAAAGATTTATTTTCTTTCTATATATCCCTGCAGTCTATAGACAGTCTCTGCACATGATTTATAACAATCTTTCCTGTGCAATCTCTTCCAAGACTCATCTTTTTGCAATTCTTTGTAACAATCTTTCTAGCAATCTTATGTTCTTGCAGTCTTCCTTAAATTAATCAAGGCAAGATAGGATGTCAAATACGCAGTCTAATGGCTGGCACCTTCTCCCCCGTGCTCCTTTTCTTGTTACCAATGGGGGAAAGAGAAGTTAAATCACAACAAAATTGTTTTACGTTCTTTTTTGCAGGCTATTTGGGAAGAAATAGGTATTCACCTTTAAACAGAGCATTGCTCGTGTTCTGGTGAAGGACTTGAGCACCCTAAGTGCAGCTCTAAGCATGGGAGGAAGCGACATGTGTTTCAAGAAATGGCTCGCCTTTAAAATTAAAGTGCTTAATAACTTTCAAATGTCAGGTCTCATTTTTGCATGTTGGTCAGAATCTTGTCTAAAGTTCATTTGATTTTTGGCTGGTAAGAGCACACGTTACAGATCAAAATAATAACGAAATAACTACTTAGGATTTTTAATGTGAATCTCCCCCCTCTCCTTTATGAGTACTAAGAGAAGTCTTAGAAGTCATCAGAAAGTCACACACTAGCAATAAAAACATATTCCAATATTATCTCCAAAAAGATTCCAACGTGACCAAAAGGTGAGAGTCCCACTAACAGAGTAGGTGAAGTGCTAAAAAACAGGTTTGGTGAATATCTGCTTACATTCAATCTGATTTCTCCCTCCATGCTGTCTGTTCTAGATATTTGCTTAGGGAAACGAAGGCTGTCTATTGTTGGAGTGGTTGTTTACTCTTTGCAAAGTCCATCTGCACATAAAAACATGAATGTTTGTACGTTCACATCAGCATTTCCTTGTTTACTGTTCTCTTTGACAAGTTTCACCCATCCAGAGGGAAACAGAAGGGTTACTGTGTGGTTTAGGTGATCAACTGAATACCGTGGGGGTGAATGGCAAATAGGAAACTGTCAGCTCAGACAGTTCATAAATAAGGCACAAGATGAAAATCATGACTCCATCGGCAGCTAGAAGTAAAAATATACCAAAAAGTTATGAATGTGTTCAATACTGTTCTGGCTGGTCCATTAGCCACTCACCAACAGAAGTGCTACAACCATGGCAAGTGATATTTGAACAAATAGCGCCACTATTGCTAGCTCTGCTGTGCCTGAGCCACCTCCCAGAGGAGGACTGGGCAGAGATTGCGTGCCATGAGTTTAGAGCACGTAAGAGCTGCTCCGCTGGACCGGTCAGAGAGTGTGTTGCCTTTTTGCTGCTGATGTTTTGCTAGGGATGTATGCACAATGCCTGAGAAAGGCACCTTTACTGCTGTCACAACATCTAGTTTCTAGTGGGCCAAGGAGCATAGCACAAAAGCTGCCATCTCTCTTGGCTCTGCTCACTCTCACGGTTGGCACCAACAGCTGGAGGCCAAGGACTGTGTGGGCACAGGGGGTGAATCCTGCTCTGAATGCTTGCAGATCGGGAGGGAGTGAGGTGTGTTGGAAGAGCAATGCCAGATGCCTTTGCACCTCCTTGTTGCATGGACATGCACTCTGGGTAGTGAAGGGAATTACAGTTCCAGGGGGCTGAGGGCTCCTCTACCAATTTCAGTATTCTCAGTTATGGTTTGTGAAGGCAGTCACATTTAAATGCTGTATTCCAGGAAGGGGCACTTCTGGAGCAGACTGGCCTTTGGGCTGACTGCAGACCATTGACGTCTTGCCCAGGAAAATTTTTTTAAGGAAAATCTTGAGAAAACTCATGTCAGATTTTTGATTCTTTCTTTAGTTTGATTTTCAAGTAATGCTTTGCCCTACTTTGAATATTCATTCACAGAACATTTAAACAAACACCTTCTTATGTTTTTAGTTGGGCCTATCTGTTCACTCCCTTTCCGTGGCATTTTACCTGCAAACTTAAGGCTCTTGTCGTATGCCAAGACACATCCTCAGCTCCTCACTGGGCAACATTGCACGCACACATGAGCAGCAGCTGCTCCTTTATGTGTCTGGAACGAGCAAAACCTGGAAAATCAGAAAAGCCATGTAGTGCAGCCCGCTGTATGAAGAACAGGGGTATTTGCCTCACAGTAAGCCAGCTACGTACATGTTGGCCCCACAAAATGGCAAAATCCCTAAGTGCCTCTTATGCCTGCCCGCTTTACTCTGTGTTCCAGCTTGGAGAAGGCAGCCCAGCATGTGCCGAGTTTCCACGGTCCCCCCTGACCACCCTGCCTGTGGGACAAATGCTCTGCTCCTGTCCTGGTCCCTGAAACTGAGGAGCCATCCGCCAATAGCACAAAGAAAAACAATTTAACTAAATCTTCAGGTATCAATAGTTCTTACTTTTCTACCGAGTAAAACTTTATCTTGTTTTTATTTTCCACAGCTTTGGCAAGCATTTTGCTTCTGCAGGTCAAGTTTGTCCAGTCACTGAGCTGCATATAGGCTTTGCTTAGCTTTTGACTTGCATGTTAAGCAAGAGTTAAGAAATAAAAAGGGTTATTATTAGGGTTTGGACTTTCTGGTTTTGGAGTCAACAGGAGCATTTTTGTCCACTCCTCACAGAGGAGGACAGAGCACAGGCTGCCTCCCTTTAGGAGTGTAAACCGGTAAGTTTGCTGTTTGCTCATGAACCCAAAGTCAGGTACGTGCTCCCCAGCTGATATCCTTTTGCAGCCTAGCTTTCAGTCCCTGGCAAGAAAAAGCTCTTCCTTTACATTCGACAGCAGCAGGATAGGGTCCAGGATGTTTAAGTCCTCAAAACTTTCTGTTATTTCCTGACAATACCCAATTCATTGGGCCAAGATTTGAATACACATCTTCCTCGCACCATTTCACAAAAGGCTTGGATCCCAAGAATAGGAGAAACTGCTGCAATACAACAAGGACATATAAATATGAATGTCAAACTGCCCCATCAATGAAATGCTTTAAAATGCAGGGAGTGCCATGGTGCAGTGGGCCACAGAAACACAATGAAATGATAATGAGGACAAGCGGAGATGAAGACCACCCACCAGTAGTTTTATGACTGTGACTTGCAACGACAGTTCTCAGCGGGGCCATTGCGACTGGATGCCATTGTCGTTTTTAGCACATGCTAAAGTACCAATTGTGTACGGACATTTCAACTGTTGCCTCTGACAAACAGCAGCCAGACTATTTATGAACAACCCCCAGCCCCTTTCTTCTGCATTTGGCTGTGTCTGTAGGTAGGAGATAATGGAAGACTGCTACTTTGTTCGGACAGGTTTTCCCATAGTCACTGTCTGTTACTCCCTGCATACGCTTAATTTTCTGAAGAAACGATTTACTCCAAGCCCTTCCCAGCCAGCTCCTACACAATCTTCTGCCCCACTTAAGCTGCCGTCTCCGTGATCCGTTGTGTTTACACTCCTTTCCTAAAAAGACTTTGAGCATTCAGAATTTGAGTGTCAAAGTAAACTTTTTTAGGATTTGGTTGTGCCCTTTAGACAAAACTTGGGTCTTGGAAGAGCAAAGAAGAGGAAGGAATGACAGGGCACTTCACTCTCTCTTCAGTTCCCGTCATAAGATGCAGTTCAATAAGCCTCAGATGAGATGCCTTCTGGAGTTATCTGTCGCTTTCTGGAGACTAGGACAAGAGCCTGGTGTCCGAAATTTGGGGTAATCCAGACCTCTGTTTGTGGAGGTAAGACAGCCAGAAAAGCCTGCACTGCAAAGTTGTGCAGATCAGCCACCTGCCCAACCCAATCCCATCCCTAACCCACTATGGAGCAAGGGGATTCCTGGAGAGCTGGTGTCGTCTCCTGCCTGAGCACCTCCTCTTCATCTCAGCTTTCCAGGGTAAAAGGGAGGGGGGGAGTGTCCAGTGACTCACTAATGAATGAGGTTCTGGTTTGCAGATCCTGGATGGGAAACTTGCCTTACTGTGCAGTATGGCTTTCCAGCTATAAAGCCAGTGTATCGACAATGACTGTAGAAGTGATTGAGAATCACTCAAATTTTAGCGAATTTTTTCCTTGGTTTGCAGCAGAAATGTGGTGCAGGTATATGGCAGTGGTCTTTCATACCTCATAGGATATTTGCTCTTGTGTCGAAATAAGAGGAGCCACCTCACAGGAAATTCAGCAGAATGTGATTGGCAATAATCTTGACACTCTTTGCCAGGCATGAATCTTCAGACTGATGTTTCCAGATCTCAGAGCCTCTGCTTCCTTTTCTGCCTGCTTAGTTAAAGCTTCTCTGTGGTGCTAGCCAGTGTGGGATCCAAGAAATTCACAAAAATGCATTAGGGACAACCAGCAAAACGACATGGTGCCTGGCGCTCCCAATTGACAAATTTCCCAATCAAGACACACTCTGGTTAAACGGGATGTCCAAAGGCATGCTGGATGCTTTCTGGTAGAGCTGGAAAAGGAACTCAGAGACTTTGACTTGAGCTTCTCTGCTTTAACCCTCACCCTTACTTCCCTTTTGTCCTTTCTTCTCTCTGGATCCCCATTCCTCTTAATGCCTCAACGTTATCACATGAAAAAGTTGACACTTCTGGCTGGAAAAGATTGTGTTTAAATTCAGCAGAGCTGTGAGAGCAAGCAGCAAGAAATGGGATTACAAACAGTCAAGCAAGTTCACACATGTTCGTTGTGTCCAAAGAGAGTTGCTTTCCTTTGTTGCAATGTGCTCCACTCATCTGTGCAGCTGTGCATCTGGCCTTTTGTTTCGTACCTATTCTCATAGGTGACTGTCATAACGAGGAATGACAGAGATGAGGAGCTGATGATCAAAATCCTCCTGGATGGGCTAAGCATGGGACTTGCATGAAAATGGCACTTGGAGCAAGGGTATCTGGAAAGATATTCAAATATATATGAGTACATAAGTACTGTGAGCAACACTATCATATGTCAGCCCTGCTTTCCAGCAGACCTCTGTATGCTTTCCGCCTCACATTGCCCCCTCTAGCAAGTGTCTCCTGTTCATTGCATGTGATCAGATGCCGTGGTGGAGACCATGCAGTAGCTCTGTTTGAGCACCTATCACCAGTGCATGGCTGGTCCTTCCTCTGGGCGGTGCTGAGCTTTGTGCTTGGTACAGCTTGCTCTCCATGCCCAGTGCAGACCAAGGGACCTCTTCCAGTATTTTTAAAACTCCACAGCTCATCTCTAAATGGTGGTTCTGATACTTTGTAGGGGAGATTCAAGCCTGACTGCCAAGGAATGTTTATTTTTGTGTTCTTGCCTAATCATTGTCACAGATGATTCAGCAAGAGCAGAATCACTACTCTGCCTGAAAAAATTCTGCTGGGGCTTGATCTTGTTCAGTCTGAGGTGGATATGAGAAAAAAAAAAAAATATAAAAAGCCATCCTCATGCTCCCAGAAAGTACTTCTCTGCATTTTTATGGAGAAATATTGAGCTAAAATCGGAAAAACCGCACAGGTAGAAACATAATTAACATAATTAATGGCTTATGTAAACCAGGAATAATGTTGTCTGGAGGATGTTTTGCTATCTGCAAAAACCCAGAGATCTAACAGGCACCTGCAATTCCACTTCTTGATATTATTTAGCCAATTTTCTCATGCCATGAGGAGGTCAACAGTCATGTACCTTCTGTGTTGGACACTGTCAAGCCTTGTTTACTGTCATTAGATGGTCCCAGGAGAAAGCTGCCGAGTTTTTGGCAGTTTGTGGCAGATGAGAGAGCTACAGCTGCAGAGCAGTTGTTGTCATAACACCTATTCATCATTATCCCTCCCATCATGAATCACCTCCTGATAACCAACCCCTCTTTGTTTACATCCATCATATCTAGGAAGCCCGCATTTGCTTCCAGGGCTCATGTCTCTACCTGGGAAAAGCCTGGCTGATTTTGTGCCAGTATTCCTTCCCCAAAACCAGAAAATTCTCGAAGTCTCCCTGCTGAGAGAACGGGGACAGCTTTTCAAATGTTTTGTTCACTTCCACTTAAAATTCAACCAGAGTATCTAAATTAGGAATGCTGCTACGTTCCAGCTCAGAAAGCTGCAGTGCTCTGTTATAAAGAGGGGCTCCGTCTCCTCCTCCTCATCCAGAACCACATCTTTTGGGATCGAGCAGTCCTCTCGCTTAGATGGAAATCTCGGTCGGGGGCCTGTGTTGTGCCCTTCCTCCTGCATCCAGTACAGCATGGAGCACCATGTCAGCGACGCACTAATACACAAGAAGAATCAGCTCATCAAATCAGCTTCATTAGTCGGAGCTGGAGCACACAGCTCCGCTGCCCAGCCCCGCCGACACGCAGCCTGCCTCCCTGCTCCATCTGCCGCAGCTGAGCAGGAGGGGTCTGCCCATTCGGCTGCTCGCACACAAGTGAAAAACCCTGGGACACCGGGGTATCAAGGGGGTGCCATGTTCTGCCTAACACTTGTCACCAGGGGACGGCTTCTCCTCCCCTGTCTCTCATAGGTGAGACATAACCCAGCTCCAGAGCGCCAGCAATGGGGCTGCTGGAGCGAGGGCTTTGGTCTCCAGTTTCAAAAAGCAGCACTGATGATTTTCCTGGCTTTTGGAGAGGGGAGAGGGGCCTGGTCCAAAAGGTCTGCTTTGTACCCCTACCACAGCGTGGTCTCCTGGGGGCCACCCTGCTGCCCGTCTGTGAGGTGGCAGGGCAGGGGCTGCTGGAAGGCGACTCATCCCCACAGGGCTCTGTAGGCCCTGCGCTCTAGAGCAGAGGAGCGGGACACCAGCAGGTCACCCATCTCACACGTTTGCTCACTGTTCGGAATTTCCAAGCGAGAGTATTTATGGATAGCTCTGGAGTTATTTTTGTGGGAACGGCTCTGTAACCAAGCACTTCAGAAAAAAATCAGGCCACTATGCAGATGAAAAGGAAGGTGGAAAGGGCCTGTCTTGGGAGCATCCAGCCTGGAAATGGACAGGTGCAAGCACCTAGTGCAAGCACCTTGCTCTGAAGATCCTGGGGCTGGTCATCTTCACAAAGGCTCTTCAGACAATGATGAGTAATGAGCACACATAAGAGTCTCTCAGGCTTTGCTATTGCCAAGGGTCTCTGCAGAAGTGTCTGTTGCTTACACTCAGGTTCTGTCAATCTCTTTGTCTCTGTGTATTTTTAGGATGGATGGAGACACAGTTTCAGAAAATGTAATGACATGTGACATACAGGATTCATATGTATCTAGGCAGTATGGGAATGTACCATGTAGGAGGAGATGTAACATGCTGCTTGGCTTCTAATACCCATTACTTAAGCATAATAAGGCGCATTATGGGAGCAGATAAGGGGGCTCCCCATTGTGCCAAAGCATTAGAAGACATATGTCTATCTCCTACCTGTGTCTTTCCTTTGTTTTACGTCACTACATTAAAGTCAATTCAGGCAGTATCAGCTGAAGATTTACAGTGGCTTGTCAAAAATGCTCTAGGGGTTTGTCTTTAGAAGATGATCGGTTTTTGCAAGAAGACGACCATAATCTTGATTCCATCTCTCCCATGTCATTAGCAAATACCTGTCAATGAGTCCAATCAGGCACAATACAATATTATGGCAAATCTGATGTTCAGGAGAATTTCTCTGCTGATTTTAAGAGAGTCAAAAGGCAGCGTTCTGTCCTGGAGTTACCTTTGTAGCTCTAACGAGACGAGACAGTGAAGTTTTGCCTTGTAAGTGGTTCTAACACAATGTTTTTCTAAAAAAATAACGTGTAAGAAAGCATTGATTGTCCACTGGGAGGAAGTATTTCAAACAGAATGGATCAGCTTCTTCCCTCCCTTGCTTTCACGTTGCAACCTAGTTCTAACAGGAGCTATGCCCTGCAAATGGATGCAGATGAAGGCTAGCAAATGATCTTAATATCCTAGTTAAAGTAAAAATGCCTGTTTTCCTTACCAAGGATTGAATTGCATTGTAAAGATAGATACTGGAATGGTTGACAGCTTTAACAAGAAAACTGTGACTGCAATCCTAGTGCAAACCATACTTCTTGTGAGATCAAGTGGAATGCTCTGTACAGATGCCAAAAAGAGCTGAATTTTTAAAGCCTGTTTTTTTTTTATTAGTATTTAATGGTATATATTTAGCACTGAAAAGATCATTTGACAGCACATCAGTCTTGCTAGCTATATGAGTAAAAGGAAACTGAAAAAAAAAAAAAAAAAACATGTTTGTGTGGGGTCTTTTTCCTCTGAAATTTTAGAAGGAACCAACCTACCGGGTGCAAACTCTGCTGAACTAGACAGAAAGACTGCCATTGATTTCCATGGACTTTAGATCAACCATAAGGAGAGGAAGCAAAATGCATGCTAGGATGTTTCCTTGGTTATTTGCCTGTCCTTTTAAATGCTATATGTGACATTTTAAAGTTCAGGTGTTAAAAAAGGAATGATAGCTTCATGAAGGGTTTGTCAGTGAACTGCAGAGTTTAGAAGGCTGTTAAAAATATGAATATAAATGTCTCTGTGCATACACACTACAGGGACAGAATTTAATTTAGCTGGAGCTGGTGGTACCTGACACTTTCTGCTATGAGAGCCTGTTTTCAGTTTTCTATAACTTTGCCAAGTTTTAACCATTCAGTGTCTACCTCACACTGAATATTTTGCATCTCTTGATTCCACCAGCAAGGTGATGAAAAGCTACCCAGTACCACAGAATGGAAAAGGCAGTCAGGAGATCTGGCCACATAGGAAAGGGAGTAAGTGACAGCAAGAGCAGCATTTGAGTGGACAAAGGAAGGGTCAAAGTGAAATGGAAGGTAAATCAGATGGGGCAGCCAGACAGGAGTGAGAGTGATGGGGTGGGGTGAAGGGCTAGGCCAGCAGGAAAGGCAGTCTGGGAGAGAAACAAAGGAAAGGGTAAAAAGCAAAGCAATCTGAGCAGTAAATCCTTGAATCACGTATTCATCTTCTTTAGTTTTTTTTGTTCAGTTTTGTTGTGTTTTTTGTTTTTCCCCTTCTTTTCCCAGGCTGAAGAAAATGATTTATGCAGCACCAGGCATAAGGGGGCCCTATTCTCCACTGGCTGGTAGGCATTGCTGTAATGAACATAACGGCAGCAACAGCAAAGGCAGGAGAAGATGCCTGTTGTCATTCCAAATGCCCTGGGAACAAGTCATTAGTCGACTTCACCCAAGAAGAGCTGCTTATTGCAACTGTTTGCTTTCTTTTCCCATTGAGATCACATCTTTTCTCTAATTTTCCAAGCACCAGGAGAGCAGTCTGGGAAAAGGTGATGGGACCTCAAAAGAAGGCACAAGAACAGAGAGGGTAAAGGGAGGGCAAGGGCGGCAGGGGCAAAGAAGGCACATACTGAGGAGGAGGACAAAGCACAGACGAGGAAAGAGAGCAGGTCAGGAGATGCATAGATGGAAGAACTACCAGACAGGGAAAAAAGTCAGAGAACAAAATCTCTCTGTATTTGGAGTTCTAGCAGACTTCATACCCCTGGGGGCATGTTCTCTATGGTAACATACCTACCCAGAGGCACTTCATCCCCTGGGTACAGGGATAGGTGCAGCATCAGAATGAAGGCGCACCAGAGAGGTAAACGGTTAGATGCTGACATGTCCAAGGATGTACCCTATGTGCATCCAGTGGAATGCCAGCGGAAACACTTGAGGAAAGTCCTGCTTTCTGTGTACCCTCACCCTCCAGCTGCTGTGATTTAAAACCTCATTTTCAGGAAAGCAGCAGATTTAAAGTCTAATTTGCAGGAAAGCAGCACACATTTCCTTTTGCACTGATCATGGGACCAGAAGCCAGCCCAACAAGGAGTAGGGTGAAAGTTTCCTACACTTAGGTCAGGAGGTACATTGCATACCACGTCTGTTTTGCGGAACTGTTTACATGAGGTCCCACTAACATGGACTCTCCTTCTCTAGCAGCCTGTGGCTGTGTGTCCCTTATCTATAGATTAATGATAAGCTTATGCTTGTGGTAGCTGCCTTGTTGCACTGCTGCTGGGAGACAGCATGTAGGGAAGGAGGTGTCCCTCATGCTCTAACAGCGTGTACCCATCATTGGCATTTATATAGAGGAGGTTATTTTGGAAGTGCAAGGTATCACACAATTCCAGCACAAATGTTTCCAGGAGATGTTGCTCTTCCTGTTCTGAAGGGGAAATAAAAGGGGAAAGGTGCAGAGAGCCTTCCAGCCAGCCCAATTAGCTTTTGCAAAAGAATTCTCTAATAAATGCAGCTTTCTGCTCTCGGCATGAATTTTGCACATAGGGTGCACCAAGTTCATGGGCATGCTCCTGTTCATAGCTGCCTGGCAAGGAACTGGGGCAAGAAAAAAAGAAACACTTAAAAATGCTGCCTATGTCTTAACTGTAAACAGGTTATTTGGAATCCTGGCTAATCATTTTCTCTGATGGATGTGTCACCTAACCTTAACGCTATTGTCTTTGTGCCTGGCCTCCATAGGAAGAAATTAGTTGGTTGTTTTTTTTTTTTTTTTTTTTTTTTNTTTTTTTTTTGCCTGTTCGGAAAATATTCTCATGCATTCCCTAAACATTTGATAGGTCTTAGAGTGTGAGGCTTTTCCAAATGGCTGCAGAAGCCCTTCTGCTGCTAATTTATCTGGGTGAATATTTATTTCCTAGCAGTGATCCCATTCCTCTGATGGATGCAAGTGTCTGTGGCATTTAGGCTACTTTGTGTGATAGGACTCTAAGTCATGACAAAGACAAAAGGAGACAATATAGATACATGAACAGGGTGGAGGAACCAGGTCTGCAGGAAAGGCCGGGCAGGGGGTTTAAACACCCCCCTGTTTTGAAGAGGTGCTGGCTTCATTGTCTCATGTTTCCTTTCATAGATATTCTTGTGGCTACAGTCTCATGTTTCACCACCTTGGTAAGTAAATAAGGTCTATAATACCAGCAGAGGGAATCAGTAGTTTTTATTCACTAAAATATGCACTTTTTTTTTTTTTTTTTAAAGCTGTAGTCACACAGCTGTAGTCTGGACTCCCACGTTTCAGCTGTTCCCTCTGTCCACAGGCAGAAGTAATGCGTCACTTTCTGAATTGTTTCTTTTTCTTTTTTTCTTTCTTTTTTTTTTTTTTTAAATTCCACCAAGCAGTAAAGCTTGGTGGAAGTGGCCCATTTAGTGTCAGCCAGGGGGGATGATGAAGAGGAGACGCGTATCTCTGTTTCTCTGGAAGCACATCCCACATCTAGAGCAGGACCCAGAAGCGCTGCTTGCAGGAGCTGGGGGAGCAAAAACAGGGAGACAGATGTTTCTCTTATTATTTCTGTTCTGAGACAGCCACAGCTATTGCGGTGTGTCACCATCCTTGAGGGCCACAGACACAAATGCACAGCAGGACAGCTGTGTTTAAATTATCAGTGTGATTTCCACTGGGGCGCGAGGCGGGGATACGCAGCCCGTGCTTTTTATTCAAAAGCAGTCGTGCAACACAGTCTCGTCTGAGTTACTGTATTAACCACATTGCTCAAAAAAACTCCAGACTCGAAACAGACAGTTTCTATGTGTCTGTCCCGGTTGCACTGACAGGGTTTCTGAGTGCTGCAGCATAGTCATCCCTGTGAAGGATTGCAGGTACTAGCAGAGAAGCTCAGCTTTGTTTTTGGTTGCTCCTGTCACCCCTCTGCCCTGGAGGCAGACAGCCCTCCTGACAGCACTGCCGCAGTGCCCGGGGCAGCTCGCTGGATAAAAGCAGGCTCTGTTAAAATTTAGCAGGGTTGTGGTGTGGGTTGCTTTGAGCTCTGTTACTGTGGGCCTCCAGAGCTGGGGCTCAGCCGCAGACAGTGCAGGAAAGCGCTGCGTTCCCCTGCAAGACGCACAGGATTTCCTGCAGCGGGTCACGAAAACATACCTTCCCATTGTCCCTGCTCAAATCACAGGGAGTCCTTGTGCTCCGCTGGGGACAACGTTAATTCCTACCCTGGCAACCAAGGAAAACAATTGGGGTTGTTTGGCATTTTACACAGCGCTGCTGCCTGCCTCCCCTGCGAGCAAGGCCCAGCCAGCACTGGAAGACGATGTTTCCCATGGGCACTAAGGAACTTCCCTGGCCAGTCGTTGGTTGGCCACTGAGGTGGAAAATCTGTGGCAGTCCAAGGAAAAAACTTGTATTTAAGAAAAACAAGTGTTGTCGCAGAGGGGAGAGTTTACACCAGCTAGCTCTCCAGAAGCATAGGGCCACTGTTTGCCCTTGGTGGGCAGGCTGCGGCCATGGAGGGGCAGTGATGGGTGCCAGGCCTGGCTGGATGGTTGTCAGGGCCTGTGGTGCCTCTTGGGTCAGTGCTGGGCCCTGCTGTAGTGTCGAAGGATCCAGCGTCCAAGGCCAGACCAGGAGCTGCAGGGTCATCATAGGAGGCCATCTCTCCAGCCTCCTCCATCGCACCTGGGCAGCCCTGGTGTGGCCAGTGTGGAGTGGCCGACAGGCCCAGGTTTTAGATGGGTTCATTCCCAGTGCCTGAGCACGGACACTGGGGCTGACTCAGGTGGCCGAGGCAGACAGGGCACAGCCCTATGAAAGCATGGAAATTTCCTGGGAAAGTGAGGAAAGGTGCCCTCGGTGCCACCCCATGCCCAGCCTGTCTGAAGGTCCCCCTGTGCCTCCTCCCTGAGTTCCTATCTGTGAACTGTACAATGGGCTTCATGTTGTCCCTGTCCTGATGTTTCTCTGTATTTTTTGTTAGTGTTGTGTTTCTCCCCTCACTCAAATCACTTTAAAAGAACAGTCACAGAGAGTCTGAAGTTCTTACAGAATCTGGGGACTGAGTCTTGTAACGAGTGTTGAACACACAGAAATGCTACATTTCATGTTGGACCTTGGAGACATGACACAGATCATGCCAACATATATCCCTGAATCATGGAAAGGGCATTACAAAGTGTGCTTCGTATGCAGCCCAAGTCTCTGCAAGCTGGATCCTGACCAGCTTCTTAGTGTCGTGCTGGAGGTCAGGGAAGTCTCAGGCTTTGTTTTGTTGGGCTGGCTCTTCTCCAACATTAAAAGTACTATTTGCTTCCTGCAATGTTTTTGTGAATATTTGTTTGCTTCTTGTAATACCAAAGCAGCAAGGATGAGAGACTGTAACTTGTAGGTTGCAGCCTCTAAGATAGAGGTCATGGCAGGCACTTGCAGAGATCATAAGAAATTGAGCATTTTACTACAGCTTAAAGCAAAGAAAGGCTCACTCTGACCATTCACAATAAGATGATCTCAAAATATACATAGAAAAAGTGTGAATAGACTCACTGTTAACAGAAACACATGGATATGGCTTTGTTTTCACATGGATAGTAGGACAATCTTTGAAAAGCTGACTTGAATGAAAGACTATCAAACTGTAAAAGCTGAAAAAAACATGTATCCAGTGCATAGGACTTTGACTCTGGGCTCAAGAAATGACATTTCAGTTTCAGGCTAAAAAGTCAGTCTTGAAAAGTCAGTCTAGTCCATGTTTCAGTTCCCTGTTGAGTACCAGAATTATTGTTTTAATAATACTAATTATTTGCTTGATTAAGGATTGTTAATAAATACCAACATAACATGAAGGTGAATATACTTAAAGCTCTAGAGATAGAAGTGCAAATGGGCCATGCTTCTAGGCTCCAGAAGTGCCCCTGTCACTAAATCAGGTGCAGATTCAAACTGACACAGAACACGGCTGCCCTGAGAGCCAGTGTTACTGTTTGACAAGGTCCACCAAGGGCTTTGTGAGGCATTGCAGTGGATTTTGTAGAGGGCTGCTCATACAAAGAAAGGGAAAAAGGATACATATAGAGAGATTCCAAATGTATTTTACTGTCGGATTAAAAAAAAAAAAGAGTTGAAGAGTGTTTGTCCAAGAAGTGGGAACATGTGTCTTTAAATTTATCATAGATAAATGGGCAGAGGGAATAGAAGCCAAGATTTCCTTGTCTGAAGCTTAATACTGTCATCTGTGGTTAAGACCCATTTGTCAAACAGAGTATGCTGAGAATAAAGAAAATCAGCTCTCTCTTCCTCTTTTTATTTGACTTAATTAGCCATAATTCCCCTTGCTGAAATAAAGGCATTTCCAACTGCAGGACACATTTCTGTGCCCTTTTGCTAACACAAATATGTAGCTCCACATGCAGGAAAAGCAAAAGCCTACCAAATGCACTACTAAAACAAGATGCTCCACTACACTCAGCTCCTTCCTTGGGAGAGGAGGACAGAACAAACAGCACGTGGCAGATGTTAGCCGCATAGCTCAGTGCCCTACTGGGAGACATGCAAATCCTATCGTGATAAGCACGGTGGGAAAAGATACACAGGAGAAAATGGCACACTTGTTGTATGTGTGTGAGATTTGCCCCTCTGTAGCCATGAGGAGGCAGGCACTCATAGCACGGTGTGGAGCACACGGCGCAATTATAATTGGGTGCAATATGTTCACAGCGTTTAAAAAAAAGTCTTAAAAACTGCGTGCCACGTTCAGATGGCTTAAATTCCCCATGAGTCCCTGTGCCTACTGCTTCCTACTGGCTGCTTCTGGTCCTTCAGCGGTGCCCAGCCAAGAGGAAACTTCAGGGCACAGATGGAGTTCAGGCTAGACGGTCCATAACCTTCACTGGATCCCGCTGGCATCCTGTGGTGCGAAACCTGCATCCCAGAATTACTTGGAGCAGTCATCCTCTCAGACCCGATGAGCACACTTGCCTAAAATAGTCGCTCACAAAGGTGTGGCGAGGCCAGCCTCAGGGCTCGCAGAATCGCTGGGGGACTGTGAGCCTCAGAATATCCTTGTAATTCATCTGTAATGCTAAACTTTAAATAACTGCCTTCCTCTTTCACTCCTTTCTACCTCAGCTAAGAAATGCGACATGCACTGTGCAAAGGGACTGTCACCAGCTGTTAATAAGAAAGCAGCTTTAGCTTCTCTCCGCTTCTCTTGTTCACACGTAGACAGTGTTGAAAATCAGAGAAAACGGGTGTAGCCCCTCTGCTACCGCCACCGCCACCTCCCACAAAGAGAGCAAGTGCGAAAGGGAAGAGGAAAGGTTGAAGAAGCGGGCTGACCTACTTAGGTACTGCAAAGGACAAGCATGCGGGCGCCGGGTGTGAGGACGGCTGTGCGCGTTTGTTCTGGGCACCTACTGTTACCCTGGCATCCCTCCAAACAAATGGCTTTGCACCCAATTCCAAAACAGCTCCTTCCTCCTCCTCTTCAAAATATGCCCTCCCCGCTGCGCACACTCTCCCTGTGATCCTCACCGCGTTGCTTTCGAAACGGCCCCTTCCCCGTGCAGCCAGCCAGCCCCTGTCTTCTCACCCACCTGTTAATACCTGGCCTCCTGTTTGTCACATTGCGGCTCTGGGCTCTCTACCAGCACCTCCCCCCTGCTCCTGTGCCGCAGCCACTGCTTCCGGCATGGGCCACCTGTCCCTCCTGTCTCAGCTGAGAAAGGACAGGACCTAACTGCAGGGTAGGTGGCTGTCAGCGATGGGAGCAGGCTTGTGAGGAGCGGTGTCCAGCAGCAGGAAGGAGGTCCTTGCTCTTGGGAGCCCTGACTCAGACCCCTTCCTATGTGTCACACACCACCCCCTCCCCTCAGCTGGCTCAGTGCCTCCGAGTGGCATCACTCGAGCCCGGTGAATTAGCCAGCCTGAAAATTATACCCACTGGGATCTGGCCAGTTTGCAAGCCTAATATCTGCTGTTGCAAGGGATCGACGCACTCAGGAGACGTGAAGATTGTATCATGAGCCCTTTTGGGTTTAGATGGCAAGCAATCCTTTTGCTCTTCAGATAGTATTTCTGGCAATTCAGAGCACTTACAATTGCTTGTCAGAACAACCAAAAGTGCTTCCCTGGCAGCACGGAATATCTTACTGAGAGACTGGAAGAACCTTCTTTGGTTTCTATATAAAACCTACGGATGACTCATATAGGACTCAGAAATTGTCCTAGTTAGAGATAAATGGGAAGATAGATTGCAGATCTGGAGGGTGAAGCTTGAGTCACAGAGCTGGAACTGGGATCAGAAGGCAAACTTCCCCAGAGTATAGGGTCTTAGGGAGGCAAAGAGGTGTTTTGTTTGCATTTTCACTCAAGCATCATGTTTGGCATTTCTTCCTTCTCTTTTCTTTCCCCCTTCCTCATTGGACGTGTTCTGCAATATGAGGAGTCTCATAGTTTCTTTTGTCTTTCCTCTCTGCTACCTTTGTATTGCTCTAAACCCATGATGTCTCTGAGGCAATTAAATAAGATTCCACTGAGCTCCACAATGCCAGGTCTGCTTCAGTCGGTTACCAAAGACTACATAATGATATTACACACACAAACCGCAGTGAAAGATCGTTACCACGGGTTGCAAAATCAAGCACTGAGAAGTTAGAAAGGGCCATTGCTAAGCTGGCTTGCAGAGCTTCATTTTGGCCCCTCTCTGCGTATGCACATTGCGGCAGTCTTTAATTACACAAGCATAATCCTGTGCTGTTTGTCCCACAGAACCCCTGCCTCATCCAGCTCATGGAGCAGGTGGTGCTCACTTAATGAGCAGCTATTTATATTGGGTCTGTGCTCAGCACAAGACCCTGTGCCTTATTCACTGAACACTGTTCAGACCCCGATGTGCAGACAGCGCGATTAACTTTCCTGCAGGCTGTTCTATTACTGCTTTTGTACTGGTGGGCTTCATTTTTACAACACCTTTCAGAGATGAAGATGTGGAATTATTTCTGGTCATAGGTGGTGAATTACTCAGGGAGATGAGAAGGGCCCAGTACTTCAAGGTGACCCATACGGGGCTCTTGGGCTTTCTGTGCTCCACACATGGCCTCCCAGCTGCATGGGGGAGCTCAAGGCTTCTGCACAAAAGATCCTGGTGGCTCAAAATGTCCTTGCAGAAAATGCAGTAGGCAATCTTAGTATCTGCTGTGGAAAATCTGCTTTCAATGATTTGTGTTATCATTATATGGTTTGAGTTGGAAGGGACCCTTAAAAATCATCTTGTCCAACACCCATGCCATGGGCAGGGACATCTTTCACTAGAAGAGGTTGCTCAAAGTCTCATCCAACCTGACCTTATATCATGCAGGATCTTCTGGAGCCTTCCAGGATTTCCTTGGATGGTGTAAAAATATTTGCCAGAAATGATAGTGGTAAAGAGATTTCTTCAGTAAAACTTTTACAGCTTTTGCATGCTAGCTATCCAAAACAACTAATCTGAAAATATTTCCCTCTAGGAGCAATTTAATAAACCCTTTGTAGATTGGAAAGGACTTTCATGTCTTCATTTGATATTGATACGTTGCCCCACTTCTTTCCAAGTAGAATGGAAATATGCACTGAGTGTTTCCGCATCATTAACAATGTTGGCGTCCGCCCCACCAATAATAGGCTGATGCCAATTCTTTTTGTTTCTACTATATTAAATAAATTGTTCCTGACCTTTTCAGACTGCAGTTTCCCCTGCTCTTTGAACCTACTTTCTTAGTTTTCTGCACTGGGTAAGTTTTAATGCCTGTTGCTTGGCATTCCCTGCCCTTCCATTTGCCTCTCTTTGTGATGCATCATGTGTTTTTTTTTCCCTAAGTGATTCCTCCTTTTTTTCTCACAAACAGAATGAGCTGTCAGACAACTCTGTCCTTTTTTTAATTGTGAAGGGTCTACCTTTGGGCCTTATAATTGCTTGAACGTTCTTATACACCTTTCTCTGTATCTTTGTAAATTTTTATTTCCAGTTTTCCTCACACTTTTTATCAATATATGTATTAGCCCTTCTCAAATGTGAAGTATACATTCTACTGGGATACTGTCTTCAGCATAGTGAGAGCAGTCAGGTCATGGTAAATGTCCCTAACCAACTTCCACGCCACTGACTATTTGATCTTCATAAACAATGAGGAGGTCCAAACTGCAACTCCCTCATCTTGGCTACCACGTCTTTTGTGTCAAAGAAGTCACCCTGGACAACAGGCCTGGTTATGCTTTCCTGAGCTTTCAGTCCAGTTTTTCTTTTTTTNGTCCAGTCCCTTCCCTCTCCAGTACTTTTAATTTTTGTTCCAGGCCATTCTGACTTCCTTGCCACATTTGTCTTCCATTCATTGTTGTCTTCTCCACCTCCACTGGTCCAGTCAGCCCCCACGACCCAGCCTTCCTCCTGCCTCAGGTCTACAGATGATTGTGTTGCCTGCCCGCAGCTCCTGTCCAGTGTTCACTCACTTTGATACTCTTTTGCTTTCCATCCCCAGCTCCCATTCCCTGCCTACTTGTCCAAACATTCCACTCCTACTCCAGCATCACCTGAACCCTTGCTTCAGCCTTTCTTTCCCTTTTCATATCCTCATTCCACTTTTTGTCTCCTCTGCAACTGAAACAGCCTCCACTTTATTGTACCACTACCACGACTGAGCAGAAGGTGCTCAAGGTTTTGTGATCTGGAGTCCCTGTTCCCTGATCATCTGGGTCAGAGACCTGGACAGAGCCTGTGCTGACCCGCCTGGAAACAGTTGAGTGGCAACCTGATGCATACAGACCTCTAAGAGACTGGACACGTTTGCAGGCTCACCAGCTTAAACATAACCTGAGGATGCCACACAGATATAGTCCTGTATGCTACAGATATGTCCCCTCTTCTCATTTCTGGCTGTAGCTCAGCCTAGAGCAGCTATTAGAGGGAAGGCTGGCTTCTCTCCTGTAATGCTGGCCTCAGGCGTGCTCTTTTATTTCACAGGGAGGCACATGCCCAGTCTCTATTGCCTCTTGGGGCTAATGATGAGAGGGGCGTGCTCCGTGAATGTGGCATCTTTGGGGGCTTTAGCTGTTAATATCAATGGAGTCTCCGCTGAGCAGCTATAAACTGAGATATTTATTCCCCAAAGCATGTATTGGCTAAATTAGGTGGATTTTCAGAAAGACGGTGCAAGGCACATCCCTGAAGTCAAGGCCAACCCTCCGCCAGATTTCAAGCCCTGCTTCAAAGCATGGGAATGCTACAGTCGTTCCAAGAAAAAATTGCCAGAACATTTATATTTGGGCAAAACAATGTTTTTTTTTTTTTTTTTTTTTTTTTTTCCCCCAAACGTCATTCTTGGAAATGCCCAAGCTGATGGATCGGAAATTTTCAATAATAATAATAATAATAATAAAATCAATCAACTTGAACAGTATGGAAAATTTCACTTCAAATGATTAATGTTTGGCACAGCTGTAAGCTGCCAACACCATGGTCTTGTATTACAAAGCCTTGGGCAGTTTTTGTAACAAACAGCAGCCCCAAATCACTTGAAATCATTATAATTCCCTCTAATTTTTTGTATACTTCAGTCTTTCCCTCTAGTTTACAGGATAAAGTGGATTTTCATGCATCCTAAAAGATCCTGCAAGGTCAAGACATTATGTGATGGAAATAGAAGTTGTGTTCCTACTTTCAACAATGAGAAATACAAAAATAAAAATAATACTGAGAATTTGCTATTTTTCATTCCACAAACACATCTCACAAATGTCAAATTTCCTAGCTCCGCAATCAATAAGTGAGGTGTAGAAAATTGCTAAATATTTTTCATCCCATTCTGGGTAAACACACAAACAGTGACTTATTTTCATGGAAATGCACAGGAGAGTCTCTTTGGCTCCAAAATTAATTGTCACATCCAAGACAGCTAAAAATGCAAATTTTTGAAAATGAAAAAGTTTCATGGCAACCAGTTTTATGCAGACACCTGAGTGCCTGTCATTGCTGAGAGGTCAGTAACCGAAAGTACCTGGCTCTTAAAGTAAGTGTCACCAAGCACAGCATTATGGCTGTGCGGCAGTATCCTTCCTCTCACAGTACAAGCTGTTATCACTTAGGGTCCTGCAGCAGATTTTGTATGGCTAGAACTTCTTTGACTTGAAAGTGGCTTTTCCTAAGCAAAAAAATGGAAATCTAATTTTTAATTTACTAGCTACATCTTTTTTTTTTTTCAGTCTTGTCACAGTGAGTTTTCCTCCCAAATGCAATGTGTACGTCCAGATATCTTTTTGAGGATCATCTCCTCTGTCTTCTTCGGGGCAGCAAAATCACTTATTTTCCGTCTTGAGATGGCCACATTCTGTGGAAACCCCATTAAATGGCTTTAGAATCAACATTAAATAACAGAGAAATAATCTGTGGAAAATTGAAAAGAGTGGAAACGATGTCGTCATATACTAGCAATGCTCAAAAATAAAATAAAATAGCTCCACAGGGCTTTTCCAATATTTGTGGAGTGGCACACCTCCAAAGCACACTCAGTAGGACAGGGTGCTTTTGGAAAGCTTGTTTGCATGCACCCAGGCATGCGCACACACACACACACACACACACACACTGCTGGCACAGAGCTGTTTTGCTGCCTTGGAGGAAGTCAGGTGTTGGAGGATGCCAGTCAATGGGCTGACACCCACTTGCCAGGATGGACAGCGTGTGTCAGTTTTCCTGTGCTGGAGGTGGGTTGCTGCTGGGAAGAGCGGTTCTGCCTTGGCCTCAGCTCCCCAGCATGGTGGGAAGGAAAAGGCTGGACGGGACTGGCACCCGCATGGGACAAGCTGCACTAGGAGGTGCCTGCAGTGTGCTAAGGGCTGTGCTGGCCTCCAGGAGGGGCGAGAGGTGTAGCAGCGAGCTTGCATCCCAGGCCAAAAGTGGCTGGGGAGGTCTTTAATTAAAGGGTGGTATTGCAAAAATTCAGGAAACTGGATGTTATGTCTAGCAGAGCCACCCCGGCATTTGCATTTGCAGTGCAGTGCTTGCTGATGACAATCTCCATACATAAATCTGGTGTGCCTGGTGTGCCTCTTGTTATGTGCGCATTAGGCTTTCACTGGGGAAAGTTACAGCCCTAACCAACTTAGTTACTCATTTTCTCCCCTGGTCCCCTTAGCACAAGTAATGAGCAGGCTGAGGCTCTGAAATGAATAGACAAAAGATGACAGCATTTCCTGAGATTTATATGGCACATAAATATTTATCATGTGATTTATGCCATGTCGATGCTATTTGTCAATTGCCTTATTAAGAATCAGAAACTTTGAGAGAACATCTTCGATGCGAGCGAGGCAACAAAAGCCTCTCCTCTGGCACTGGCATGAAGGCAGTCAGGGGTCTCCATACCATGGCAGAGGGAACCATGTGGCTGCCTCTCCTGCTCCCGTGAGAGCTGCTGCTGAGATTTTGGTTCACAGCCCAAGGAACCAGAAGGTATCTGCTCACTTCAGTAGGTAGATCTGGCCATACGTAGTCCTCCAGACACAACCAGGTGGATGGGGAGCCAGGCTTCTTTCTTCTGCTCCCTTCCCTGCCTTAGAGACAAGGTAACTTAGAGGACAGTCATGTGGGAGTGAACCAAGGGGTGGGCTCAGCTGCACATAATTTGCAGAACAGGTAAGTGGAGGGATGTGCCTGGAGCTATGTCAGGGTGAGGGCATCTTCTGTGGTGGCCTGGAGCCGGGACTGGAAGATCAGGAAGTCTGCAGTGTTTTTGCAGTCAGTAGCCACTGTACCAGTCATCTCTGCATATTTTAAAAATGACAGGCAGTTTGGGCATCTGCTTACATCAATATTCTGTAAATACGAGGATAAATTGGTAGCCCAAAACAGTGAGAAAGCTTTGCATAGGTTCTGTTTTGAATGCTATTTATTACACAGCATGATATACACAGAAGTCTTATTCATGTCAGTGGGAGTTTTATGCAAACATGGGAAGCAGAATGTGGCTCAGAATTGTTGCTTGATTTGATATAGACAGGCCTTGCTGCATGGAAGGCTGCGAAGGCAACTTCTCTTCACGCAGAAGAGGTGCAAACCTGCTACCTAGGCCCAGCATAGCAAGGAGGCTGTGGTAAGGTGCGGAAATGTCCTGCTGGCTGGCCTCATTTTACATGAATTCTTACAGCACCAACAGAAAATCGGGGAAGGAGAGAGGGGAGCGATGCTGGAAAACATGCAGAGCTAAAGCATTTCCCCACAGAATTTGGCTATATTCAAATTTGCAGTCGATTGTTTTTAAGGGATAAGTGTATTTAGAGAGATGGGATGTTACTACAGAAAGATGGTAAATTCTCTGTAGATTATGATGTACTTAGATTGCTGGTAAAATAAGCAATTTCTGTTCCCAGCCTAAAATCATCCAGCCTAAAATGACTGACCTGAACAATCATGGGTTTATAGGTTCACTCTTTTGCTAGGAGGGAAGGTGTTGTGCTCTGTTTGGAAAACTAGTGCCAAGAAGACCCACCTTTCCAACAGTATAGAAGTTTAAAAAGTAGGTTAATTAATTTTTTCTTTTTAAAATACCTTACTAATTTTTTTTTCTTGTCCTATGAGTTAGAAATCTTACTGCTACTGGCCTTCTTGCTCACTACCACTCTGACTGCTTTTGGAAGGTACTGTAGTGCCACTTAAATTTGAACTTCCAGGTAAGTGCGTACCTTCACTATACCTTAAAAGTACCCAAATTTAATTACATGCAGAAAACAGTGGCCACAGGGTTCATATGTTGGAGCTCACAGATGAAGAAATAGTGCCCTTACGCAAACCCAGATGACAATGCAGCATTAGACCTGTGTTGCATTACAGCACTGATAAAGATCTAGCACTGAAAGGTTGGATATGTATTTATTACCCAGAACTCTTTCTGTGATCATAACTGCTGCAAATAAACTCCTGCAGAGCACATAAGCTTTTGCATAGAACAAAATGCATTAGGAGGAGTATTGCCAGCAGGTAGAGGGAGGGGATCCTTCCCCTCTAGTCTGCTCTGGGAGATACAAAGCTACTGGAGCCCAGTAAAGGGACACTGAGAGGACAAAGGCGCTATGAGGAAAGGCTGACAGCTGGGAGTGTTCACCCTGGAGACAAGGAGGCTCAGGGGGATGTCATCAGTGTATAGAAATCCCTGAAGGGAGGGTGCAAAGAGGTCTGAGGCAGGCTCTTTCCAGCGGTGCCCAGTGCCAGGACCAGAAGCCACGGGCACAAACTGCAGCACAGGAGGTTCCCGCTGAACACCAGGCAGCACTTCTGTGCTGTGCGGGTGATGGAGCACTGGCACAGGCTGCCCAGAGGCTGTGGGGTCTCCGCCTCGGAGATCTTCAGAAGCCACCTGGAAGTGGCTCTGGGCAGCCTGCTCTGGGTGTCCTTGCTTGAGCAGGGGTTGGGCCAGGTGACTGCAGTGGTACCTGCCAACCTCATGCTGTGATTCTTAATTCTGTGGTTCTCAGTTCTGCGATAGTATTCAACATCCTGAACAGCAAACATAAACCTACTGACCAGGGGTTTCCTTTCCACAGCCCCTTTTCTCAGGCCTATCCAAATACCTCTGGGCTTTGTGTACCACACCATAAACAAATTTTCTGTTATTTTCAAAGTGTCAAAGGCTTGCAACTAAACCACTGTCCTGATTTTACCTTTTAAACAAATAATGACCAAGCAGTCCAGCATCTATAAACCTCCAAAACAACTAGAAAGATTTTGATCCGCCATGCTGTAAAGACAGTTTGTGCATGCTGTAAGGACATCTATCATAACGCTTCTGACGGAAACAGCTTTGATCACAGAGGTGTCTTTTACTGTGGTAGAATATAGGGGGGAAGTTGGAGTGGGGTAGTCTTTTTTTAAAACATCTACTGTTGCTTTTTAAAAACCTTTGCTTTCCATTTCAAAATATTGGCTTTAAAAAAAAAAAAAAAAAGTCTTCATTTAAAATGTTGTCAGATTTTTTGCAGTATTTGATCTGTTTTTTGCTAATTTGTCTTCATTTTCTGACCAGAAATAACAAATTAAACTAGCACTGCTATTTATTTTAGTAACTGATTTAGGACTCCAAATATCTGGTGCAACCTGGTGGGGCTGCTTGTGCCAACGGCACGATGCTCATGTCTGCAGAGGAAAACCTGGCACCACTGCTTGTCCTAAGGAGTAAGGAAACCAATCTGGAAAAGTGCAGCCTCTCTAACCTCTACCCACACACCCAGCTTCACACAGATATTAAATCCCACCCGCTTTAGATGAGCTCTGGATGTGTGCCAGTGCCATCCCTGCAGCTCTGCGTGCTCCAGCAGCTCTGACCTGCAGGAACACTGGCCAGGGAAGCTGAGAGGGACCGGGATGGGGCAGTGGGCACGAGGAGGTGAAGCTCCCCCCAGCACCCACCAAGCTGTCACCTCTGTTTTTACGTGTCCTGTGTGTGATTTACGGTGCATGTAGCATTCCTCATTCAAGCCTCTCAGTGAGGCACATCATTGCCAAAAAGACCCCCCCTCAGGAGACTTCAGTCCTTCCTCACATCATATATTAGCACCTCAGATCTCCTGCACTACTGCTCAGACTAAATGTGCATTTAAAAAGAAAGAAAAAAAAAAACCCACACATTGCAATCTTTCTGTGAAAAAGAATCACAAACATGAGGATAACACCCCAGCCCCGGCTGTCGGGAAACAGCCTTGGTTTGGGGAATTGCTAACTCGTCCTCTCTGTGGTGGCCGAGCCACCCCAGAGCACCGGTACTGGAGCATGTGGAGCCCACTGAGGAGCACAGCCCTTCTGCTGTCAGCATGACAACCTCTGACTCGCCAAACAACTGCAGCCCTTGGGGGCACGCAGAGTGCCCAGTGACCCTTGTAATTTCTCATTTCTTCCCTCTGATGGAGTGGTCAGCAGGTTACGCTTTAGGTAGCAGTCTGAAACACATAGCAGCTCTCAGATGATCTCTGGAAGATATACTTTCACTTACCCATGTGCATCTCTTTGTTTCTGAATTTAAAATGTGGTACATCGGAGTGAGGAAAACTAGGTTTCTATGCAGGCTGCTTGTTTTTCAGCTCAGAAGTAAAAGACGTGGAAATATGTTTTTTAAACAAACCTGCTTAGGAGCTGGAGGCTTTTCCTCATAATCAGAAAAGCTCAGAATGACCAAATTGAAGTAAAAATCCCAGAATGCTGGGATCATTATTTTTTACAGATGGCATGTCTGAGCAGTGCTTGGCTTTGGTTCCTGGACCACTGCAACGTGTTCTTGCTGCCGGTAGTGGCACATCCAGCCTACCAGAGATGGGGGTGCTGCGAGACGCTCCTAAAGGTCCCTGGTGCTTCTCACAGCCTGTCTCATTTTGGGTCCTGTGGCCCCCTCTCCAACTCCAAAAATGTAGCTGTCAAAATCAAGGGTATTGAGGAGAATCTGGAAGGTTTTCTGTGGAGACGCTGACCAGAAATTCCAGAAGAGCATGAAAGAATTTTAGTCAGAGCATCTGAGTCACCTAAGCATCTTTGGTAGCTTTATCCCCAGTTTCCCCACTTTAGGTCTGGTCCTTGGCAATGCAGTTTCTAACTGGAGTTTCTTTTTGCAGCAATTTGTCTTCCTCCATCTCCAGAGGAGATTTGTCCTCCGCCATCTCTATTGCAAGCACCTGGGCATGTGTGCAGCCCAGGCCCTGGGATGAGAAAGGGCTCTGGGTTCTTTGTGGAGAGGTGGTGCCACCACACAGCAGCACCTGCGCTTTCTGACTCTGGTGGAGGAGACTATTGTGCTCCTTTGTTGCAGAAGTGACTCCATGGGAGGGAGGAAATGAGCAGTTTCCCCATAGGCCCACTTCAAGGCAGCCACAGCAATCCGTGCATGCTGCCTGGGGAACCAAGGGTGAGCTGTCACACTGGCCAGACAGACCACCACCTGCTTATGGCCTTTGGGCCCGGCCCAGCCCCATCTGACCCGGGACTTCTGTGGAGCAGGCCACGGGCACCTCTCTGGTTCAATGTCACAGCATCCAAATGGACCTGTCCTTTAGCCAAGCATATGGCATGAGGCCGAGTGACAAAACTAGGGAATTGACTTGTGAGGCAGAGGTCTGACAGCCTCACGGAAGAAACAAAAACATTAGCGTAGGCTGCATGTGCCCCAAATTTCTGCTGGCAATATTCCTCAGCAAATCCAAACAGTTTCTAAAATACCAGGTCAGGATCTGGAAAAGCCTCTCCCTCCTCCACTGGTTTCCATTTCATTTTTTGAATTATTAAAAGATCAAATGCTGGAATGCTGGATAGCCTGAATTCATTTGTCAGATCACGAAGTACTCATAACATTTCTCAGCCTTAATAACACATCTGCTCTTAAAATGTGGTCTCTTGATAATAGCTGGCTGAAAGTGTCTGAATTTAGGGATTATTTGAGACAACAGATTTCCTTCTATTTGGAATTGAATGAGGCATCTGCTCCCTCACCGTCAGCTTTGTGGGATATTCTCAAGGCAATCATAAAAGGGCAGATCATTTTGTACATTATGAGAAGGAAAAAAGACCTCTGTTGGCAATTATGAGACTTGGAAGGGTGAATTAGGGACCCACAAAAACACCACTTCATGTCCAAAAAATCTAGCTACTCCATGCATTCTCCCCTCTGTGCAGGGTGGGAGACGGATTTGTCTGATAAGCAAGAGGGAGGGGGCAGTTCTCCTGTCACAGCCCGTGTTAGCAAAAGGGAAAGAGAAAGAAAATGCACTAGGCAAGGATGCACGCCCTCCATCTTGGATAACTGACCCAGCAACATGTTACAGAGATTAGGGCTCAGGATGGAGAGTGAGGAAGGGATCCCTTGGAGGATTACAGGAAATTCTGCCAATATTTATGCCAGTTTAGCACGTTGGAAAACCAGGACAAAAAATTAATGCTTGCAAATTATTTAACACATATTCATCATCAGAATCTCCTCCTACATATCAGCAGGAGATGATTAATAAAGGCATGAAAACAAAAGCAATCGGCGCAGAGAGGAGGCGCTACTTTGCACTTTGCAGGTACATCATTCATTTCTAGAGGTGAAACGTTGTGGTCAGAGCCCCGGTGATAGCATTTGCCAGGGGACAACAGAGTGCATGATCTGAACTCCATGCACTTCCCAACACACAACTGAATGCACACAGACAAATACATATATACATACCTATGTACAAATACGTATGTATCTGTGTACATACATATAGAGCACACTCACACACTCACATACATACCATATGCATAGATGTACAGATACATATATATAGCTTCTTAGTCAAGTGACGCATCTTCCCAAACTGCTGCAGCTGCTCACGATAAGACAGGCGTGTACTTAGACATATTTATGCGGTAGAAAGTGTGTTCAAGGGATGTGAGCTGCCTCAAAGCCTTTTTGAGAGGAGAGAGGAGCAACCCGTGAGACATTGTGGCTGCGCTTGGGTCTGAGAATGATTCTATATAGTGTAGGACTGGTCTTACACGAGACGTCCAGACAGGGACCACCTGCTGCAGGGAGGGATTCTCACTGGTGGAAACAGCCTCACTGCCTCACCCCACTGTGCTGGGGTTCCATCAGCAGCTCCTGATGGAAGGTCAGGTCCTAAACTTGTCTCTGGGATGGCTTTGGCTTTGTGGAAGCAGGTGGGCTTCCCTTCTCGGTTTTACGAGAGCCTGTGGGTTCTCCCTCCTTCGAGATCTTAAAAAGCCACCTGGACATGGTCCTGGGCAGCTGGCTCTAGGTGTCCCTGCTTGAGGAGGAGTTGGAGCAGATGGCCTCCAGAGGTGCCTTCAGCCTCAGACAAGCTGTCGTTCTGGAAGGTGCCTGACACTGGGTCCTGGTGTGCAGACAAATTTATGAAAACATCTAGCCTGAGATTGGAAAGGCCACTGAACATTAAGGAAGTGACCAATACTTCCTGCCTACAGATACCCAAAGACCAACTTAGGATTTGGAAAACCTTGGCTCTTCACTTTCAATGTCTGACATCCTGGAATAGCACACTAGGGCCTTCTAGTCCCCTGCCCCAGCTGCAGCACCAGTACCTTAGGCATCACAGCTGGCTCTGTAAAAGAGGGCGTAGGGAAAGCCGTGGAGGCTGACATGTGAAGGTCCACCACATGTCCCCAGCCAGGCAAGGCGTCCCACTCAGGCTGAGCGCTGCTCCAGAGCTGGGCTCTGACAAAGTTGTCCTCCAGGTGAGGGGCTGCAGCTGCTGGGTTTACATTCAGGGATGTTGCAGTTTTAGCACTTTGAGGCCTGCATCAATTCTTCGTGTTTTGTTTTAAATAAGGCAATTTATATTAGAAGAGGTGTTTTGATGTTTCTGATTTTCCCCTTGGTCACCTTCAAATCTCATTTCTAATCCCTTAGCCTCTGTAATGAAGTTCTCAGTAGTTTACATTGTATTAAACCACTGTTTGGGGAATATCATTTTAATCCTCATTATATGCCAAATATAGGTATCAAATATTCATTGTGTAATTGCAATTAAAAAATATAGCCCCCCAAAGGATCTTTTATATTAATTTAAATTATCCTGCACTTATATCATGGTTGGAAATAGCCTGCACTCCTGAAAATGTCTTCATTGAAGTAATGTCTGTAGTTAGAACACCTCCTTGTTTTGGATGAATCCTGCTCTATTACACTGGAGTCACGCAGAAAAAGAATTACAGCAATATTATATTTGAACACATTTTTTTTTCTCCTTTGTACTTTAAATAAATAGTTGAAATAACTGGCATTGCTTTCAGTGTAAGCAAAATAGAGTAATTAATTCAGGTAGCTTTTCTATGCATTTGACAAAGCCCCATGTCACATGAACCATTTTCTCTTTACAATCAGAGAGACAGATTCTTTACTCCGGAAAAGCCATTGTAAATATCAAGAGTGTAGAAAAATCCCCACAGAACAAATTGAAGGACTTAAAAATATGGAATTTGAAGTTTCAAACTTAAACATGAAAAAAAAAATTATAATCTTTTGCACATAGATATCAAGGACTGGAGCACATTTGCAGTGGATTTCAATGAAGTAAACTGCTCACAGCTTACAAGATTATTCATTTAAGCTAGTGTTTGTAGATAATAACAACTTAGCTTTAATGTAGCTCTTTTTATTCTTATATTGAACATTCTTTACAAGATGTAAAAAGGTTTTTTGAAGCCTTTTGATGATGAATGTTATATTTACAGAAGATGATCTCTGTATTTGAAAGGCTGCATTAACTGGCATCATCTTAAAAGTGAGCCCTCTGGGCAGAGCCAAGCTGCGTGCGATGCAGCGGCTCCATTACCAAGATGGGAATCATAGAGTCATAGAATGGCTTGGGTTGGAAGGGACCTCAAAGATCATCTAGTTCCAACCCCCCTGCCATGGACAGGGTTGCCAGCCACTAGATTAGACTGCCCAGGAACCCATCCAGCCTGGCCTTGAATGCAGGCCTTGAACTGAGCCTCAGCCCCTAGAGTTTGTGCTCCCACCAGCCAGTCCCACTGGCTGGATTCAACACAGCCAGACCCGTCACTAACTTGCTGCCTGTCTTGACATGATCAGGTGGGGTTTTTTTTTTTTGTTGTTTTTTTTTTTATGATCATGGCAGAAAGCATGTCTGCCATACAGATCTTTTTTTTTTTTTTTCTTTTACAGCCATAGTATTAAATGGAGAAGCTGTTGGGCTAAAACAGAATTAAGATTAAAACAAATTTGGAAATCCAAATCCCACTACACTTGGAGGAAATACGTAGGCGATTTTTGCGGTCTGTCCTCTGTTTCAGCAAACTGACAAAACCAAACAGAAGGGCTGGGCACAAATGTTCAGCCCATTCCTATTTTAAGTGAGATCTCCAAGGTGAGGAGTGGGAGCGGGGACAGCAGTGGGAAGGGTTTTCGACATGGCAGTGGAGCTGGGGTGCTCCCCACGCTTTCCTTCTAACACCCTGCCGCAGCCCAGTCGGCAGAGCAACTGGCCCAGTGGTATCTCCAGAGAGCGCCACCAGCTGGGTCTCTAAGACGCTGCTAGCAAATGGACTCCCCTCCAAGGCTTCATGCCCAGGAGGTCTTACTGCTCTCCACATGCCATCTCCCCTCTTTCTGTTGTGCATGATCTTCATGTCCTTAGCCCAAAGCTCATTTCTCTGACCACCCACAAGACAGCTAGGGCCTTGGGGCTCTTTCTTCTCTTCTTCTTCTTTCCTCATCAGCAAGAAAATCCAGATGGCGCTGGGTAATGAAACCCAGTCACTGCAGCCAGGACAAGGGGTATCAAGTTGCCCAGGCAGGCGAAGAAGCGGGGGACTCTCTGCTCTTAATGTGGAACAAGACCCTAAGCAGCAATCACTGGGATTCTCTGTGATGGGGTGAGACGGCAAGCCCTTTCTGAGCTCTCAGCAAGGTGGGACCTCCCCTTGCCTGTTCAAGGTCCCTGGCTGAAGCTGGAATGGAGACGTTCTTGCAGCCACGACCCCGCTCAACTTGCAGCTGGGCACTAAGGTGATCCCTGAGTGTCTCCTGGGCAGACACGTGCCAGGCTGGTTTCTGTGCGCTCCTGCTGGCAGGAGTCACCCCATGAAGGTCTCGACATCCCTTTTTCAGAGGCCTTGTTCACTGTTTTTAAACAATGAGCATTGCAGGTTCACTGCCCAAAACTGCATCTGTGTTTCCTTCGCCTGCCGGTATCTTATCTCTGTCCCCATTGCTAATTCCATGTACAGGCAAGCATTGTTAGTTCTTCAAGAATTAATCACATACTGTTCGAAAGAATTTTGACATTTGCATTTCAAAACTCTTACCAATTCTAAACATTTATTCTACAAAACTTGGAAAGATTGTAGTTCTGTTTCAAATTATTCCAGCACCGTGGGCACTGCCACAGAATGTAAAATTGCAGAACATATGAGACTGAAACCTGACACCCGTTCTTCCCTGTTGTGAAGTGTCGTTGATGAAAAATATACTAGTTTGAAGTAAAAATATAATTATGTAGGAGCATGACCTGTTCCCAAAACAGCCAGCCAAATTCACTCTTGCCTCAGAGAGTGCTAGGTATGTAAATAGAGTGGGGGACCCCTCATCAAGTGCAATTAATTCAATTTAAAATAGTAAGAAAACATGAAATAGTCCCTACAGAATAATCTCCTGATGCTCCTGGAAGAATGTGCAGAACGTTAGCAGAAAAGGAAAAGGGCAGGATACTTTCTGCAAGCATCTCTCTTCTGTAACAGTGATTTTGTAATCAGAATGACACAGAATTTAGTAAAATTGTTCTTTATCGCTATTCTATAATCATTCTTCCCTTCAGCATTTTCCAGCTAGGCCGTTTTAAGTTTTGTAACCAAAGAGACTGTGACTTTTGAATGTAATAAATAGTCTACTCAGATGTTTCAGTCTGTTAAAATATTTATTTATATTTTAATATGATAAAATGATCTAGAAAAGATAGTGAGATAAATGTAGAAAGGAATATTTGTATGGACATGACATGAGAAAAACTGGAATTGGAATATAAATGCAATTGTATATATTTTTTTCCTGGTAATATAAGGACAAGTACATGATGCATGCTCTCACTCATTAAAAAAATCTCATGTGTGCTTTTGTACATGTGCATGTATTTCTATGCACACACACTGATGTAGATATATGACATTTTCATCCGAAGATCCCAAAGCACTTCAGAAAGCTGAGTATGCATTTTGCTGCTTTTATTTTACAGATGGGAATCTCAAAGTACAGAGAGGTTACATGCGCAAAGCACATTGCTTTCTTGAGTGTAATATACAGTAAATGAGTTCCCAGATCACACAATTAACTGCTTCTGCCACCTCTAGCAAACCACCTGTTGCATTTGAACATAGCATTAGCCATTTTTGTCCAGGCGTTTTGTCTCCCCATTCCAGCTGCTTGTTTCCCCTCTACCTGAAGAAAGTCCAGAAAGCTATGAAGAAGTTTTGACGAGTTTCAAACAGAGCAGACTGTCCTTTGAAAAAATAAGCATAGCCTCACATGCATGCACCGTTCATTTCCCCAGCTCTGGCCAAAGACCTGGTTCTCACCCGTGCCGTGTTTAATTCCCTTCACCAAACCACAAGTCAGGAGGAGTGTTAGTTGGTAAGGAGCGAGCTAGAGCTGTAGGCTTTAGCCTTCGAGTTACAAAGGCAGAATAGCTTGTGCTTATAATATGCTGCCTTACTTGAAACAGGGAAATAATTATTCGTTGTTAAATTAAATTTAAAACATATGGTTGTGATTATCCATATCTCCACCAAAACACTTGTGTATTCCTGAGGGCCCTGATTTCACATAGATTTGATGATTTTAGGTTGGTTGCTTCCCTGGACTGTTTGTTTACCCTTCTCTCTCTGACTTATTTTGCCTCTCACTCTGCTTTACCAGAGCACCCAGATAGATAAAAATGAGCCGTCCCACAGAGTAGGTGTGTCCTGGAGGGTGTCTGTAGCAAGAAGCCATCCAAACCCTCACGGCTGCAGAGCTGGCATCCCCTCACCAGTTCCCATGCATTAGATCCATACATTTTCATGTGACTAATCTGCCCAGCGGTATGCTGAGGAGCCTGGCTGCAAGGTGTGAGCAGGTGTGACCAGGCAGCAGCACAGCATGGCCCTTACCTCAGGTCCCTTGGCCAGCAGCAGCACCCCTGTACCGGATTTCACCAATAGGACCACTGCTAGAGCAAGGTTTTAGCAGGAGCAAACTAAAACGTGTTCCTCAGTCCTGTTATTTAAAATGGTGGATCTGCTGCAAACTGCTGGATTAACTCCAGCCACTTCCCTAAGACACTTTTGATTTCATCCCCCTTGTAATAGTTTCACTGGGATTTGCTAAATAGTATGCTCCTCAGTTGTGTGTCATTCAGAGCCAGATTTATAAAGACATTTAGGTGCTCCTTCCCACTGATTAAGGAAGTAAAAGCCTAAATTGGTTTAAAAATCTGCCCTCGGGAGCTGCCATGTGTGTCTGGGCACCCGAAGCCCTTGAAGATTTACTGCATCTAAGGACCCACTGAAGATCAGAGATTCTTTGCCAAACACAAATGACAGTGAGACATATTTTGCGCCGTCAGAAGTGCTGCTTTTAATTTTCTTTTTTAAAGATCAGTGTCAATGAAGAATATACTGAGCCTGGACCTGGGGACCAGTTCTGCAAATTGGGTCTAATGCCGCTGCGACAGGACCAACTGTCGTCTCCACAAGAAGCCAGACCAGATCTGCATTACTTACGGGGTGGTGCATTTCAGTAACATTCCTCACATTGAATTGTACCTTATTTGACATGTATCTCCTCCGGAGGAGAGGTGAGATGCTGTGCCCACCGAGAACCAGCACTGCATAGGAGCTGTGCAGCAAGCCAGCGTGCACACGAGCGCTTCCTTTTCAGCATGTCTGTAACTGTGTGCTTGGGCTGTTCATGCCTAGCTGGTAATGCAGAGCTCTGTAAAGCACACACATTTGTTTCTAATGAGAAGCTGGAAACGGAGCGTGCTTCAAAATACTTCTGCAATTTTTCTCTTTGATCGGATTAAACTGATTAGAAGATGTCACAGAATCAACAAGCAAAAAATGACCTTTTTGAACACAGTCAATTTGTTTGAGTCCATTAGGCTTATGAGAATAAATAAAACCTCTCTAATGCTTCATAATATCAATAATACTCCAGAAATTATTCTGCACTTAATGGCCAATTTAAGAGCATTAAATGCAGTTAACAATCAATTTACTAGGTATTATTGTGCTTCTGTTTATAAATGTCCAATTATACAGGTCATATTTACTTGTAGAGCAGTACCTTCGGTAGCCAACAGCAGCATCTCGAGTCAAGGCAGTAAAACACCATCGCTTTACAAACCTCTCTTAAAAAACAGCCCCAAGCCCAACAGCAGCACCGGTGCCAGCGGCGTTCCTGTGCAGATCGCTGGGCTTGTGCTTTACCACGGGCCATGCTCCGGCAATTCTCGGGGCAGTGCCGCGCGGCTTGGCAGCGCCTCTCCGTAAAGTTGTGTCCTGTAGCTGCGGGTGCAAACTCAAGCTGGTCGTGCGCAGAGCTCCAGCACGTCGAGCCCACTACCCCTCGGCACAGCCAAATGGTTCAGCAGCTGCCCTTTTGTCCTGTTTCTTAAATAAACAAAGAGCAGATACAAATTAATGACCTAAATTTATGGCAAAACACACTGCCTTCCCAGAGCAAATAGCCTTAAAAGAACAGATGTTAAAATAGCGTTTTGTACTCACAGATAGGGAAAACAGCTACTGTGCGAATGCAAGAGCTTGGGACGTATAGAAAATAATATCTAAAGAGCCTAATTGTGCCACGCTGCCTCCCTCTGCACCGCAAATGGCGTAACCTTCTGACGGCGTGCTGCAGGGGATAATTATCCACCCTGCAGCACCCCCAGCCCCTCGTTCCTCCTCTGACAGCCCCAGTAAACTTTCTCCTTTCATTCCTTTATATTTCTTTTGGAGATGAAAAGAGCAAAATGATCATTTTGCCAGCGTGTTAAATAGCAACTGGCAATCCGGTGCTGTAATCCTAAATGCAATTTAGTCACAAAGAATTGCGCTCACGCAACGCACCATCTCAATCACCCATTCCTTTGAATTACCTCTTTGTCTTACCCCGAAGGGTGCATTCATTGCACAGGCGAGATTATTCCTTGGTATTTTTTTTTTTTTTTTGCTGGACTGAACTTGTGAACACCTATATTTAAGCAATTGTTAATTATACCCATGTGCAAAAAAAAAAAAAAAAGGTAATTAAGAGAGACAGAGGGTTGGGGGATGTTTTTTGATTTATTCCCATACAAAACCAGAGTGAGACAGGACCATGAGTGGGAGGCGAGCGTGCCTTCGGGTCGGCCACCCGTCCCTGCCGCGCAGTGCTGGCAGGAGCCAGCAGTGCCGGGTCATCACGCCAGGAATGAAAAGGCATCTCTGCCCACCGCCCGGCGAGTGCATTCTGTTTATACTACACCACACTGTATTTCCAGTCTTACTCAACATTTTAATATACATCTTCTTGTCAGGCGTCTTGGCAATCGGGTACACGGCTTGCAAGATGGACTGAGAATTCCACAGGTGGACTGATTAGTGGGTGGCATTTCTGAGCTCCAGCAAGCTGTTAGCATTATGTCTGTTTGCTTTAGGTACAGATGTGAAATGATTTGACAGTCAATCTCAAAGTGTGTGCGAGTACTTGGGCTTCTTTTTTTTCCCCTTCTTGGTATGTCAAACTCTTCTTAGAATACAATCCTTACCCGTCTGGTTGTCCATTGAAAAAGCATCCCCCCTTCCCCCTCCCGCAGCCAATCTGGATGCGCCATGCATTATTCAGAAGACATAATTTGTAAGTGTCAGAAGTGGCTTTGGTTTTTTGCTGTGCGCTCGCTCGAGGACCACAGCTGTCACGACCAAGAGTCCTCCCCGGGCACAGGGGTTATCCCGATGCAAAGATGAATTGTTGACTTCATGCAGCTTGTCCGAATGCAAGTTTCCTTAACAAAGCCAGAGTTGTAAGCAAATGGTGTTTGACAAGTGGAATTTTCTGTTGACTTGCTCATTTCATTTCCTTCTTTTGGCAGAAACACTTGGAACTTGATTTTCTTGCACTTACTATGAGCCCAGAATAATAACTCCTAAATCAACACTGAGGAGGTGGAAAGGTACAACAACACAAACACTCAGTAACAGTCAGGACAGCGACATGGAAATATGAGTTGACATGCAGAATAACCACAAGTGGTGCATAATTTATTGATTGCACCTTGTCATGGGAATGATGAGCTCTCAGCTAGAGGAATTATATTTTATATATTTCACAACTTTGGGGGAAAAATATAAATATTATATATACAAACTGCATATACAGTATCTAATGGATAGAGCAAGATTCCTATTTCCAGTTAGTGAAAAGTTGTGTGCATCCCACAGCAACACTGTCTGGATCTGGGCGAGCCCAGGAGAGAGGCAGCAAGGGGTTCACGGTCAGGCTGTGCTGCTTCGGCACTCAGGTGAATGTGGCCAGGGCAGAGCCACCACACTTTGATGTTACAACTCCACATACGTTGGAAGGCATTACCTCCTAAACACCAAGCATTAATCGTGCTCTCAGTGTTGGGATAGTATTTCAGTAGGCGTCGTATATGTGAACCCACAGAGAACTGCCACGTGAAGCAGTACATAAACAACAGCAAATTACACAGAAAACAGAGGGTGAGGGGTGCGAGAGCTGTCTGCTTCTCACCACCTATAAGCCTTCCAGCAGGTGGGCTCGGGGGGCACAGCCTCAGCCCTGTCCCCTGTCTCATCTTCATCCAGGCCGGCATCACTTCCTTGCCATGATAATCGCTCGGTAAGCAGCAGGCTGCGGGGCTGCTGCCTTAGTCCAGCTGTCAAACAGGAGAGCCACAGCCACAGTACCCTTCACTGAAGGCTGTGGCTAAGTCTCAGGGTAGCTGGTAGATGAGGAATGCACAAGCAGGAGGAGCAGCAGTGACTCCACAAGTATCCCGACTTCACTAAATGGTTAAAACAACGAAAATAAAGGTGCACGAAACCCAGGCATTCATGGTTTCATCCTATGGGAGCAGGCTAACAGGTTAGCCAACAGAGAAGCCAGTTTCCACTGCTTTAAATGAATTGATCTTTCCTCCTTCTGCACTGGAAAAACATGTATGCTCTTTGATTTCTGCCGATTACCTACTACAGCACTCGATTTACAGCCCTGGAATCAAAGCTTTCCCTGAGTAGCAAAGCTGTTTCTCCAAGTGCCTCTTTTCAGTGCTATGAAGAAACATGTCAGAGGAGACACAGCAATGCACTCCAAATGCGAAACAGGGGCTCAGCTCAGTGCTTGCTGGTATCAGCAACAGATTTGTCTATATCACCTTCTGCAGCTAGGAGAGTTACTGCCGTACATTTGCCATTTAAGTTGCGATCTGGTCTCATGCTGCTTAAGGAACAGCTTAAGTTGGAATAAAAGCAGTTTTGTCAGAAGAAACCTGTAGCAAAGCCTTGGATGGTGATAAATCTCGGTAGGAAGGTGCCCCTCTCTCTACTCCCAGGAGCAAAGGTCCGGCAGGGCTGGGGACCTTCTCTGGAGAGCACATCAGCCTGGGCTGAAATGCAGTTTGGCTTAGCTGTGCTCGGGGCCCACCTCAGTTACGACACACACTTTGCTTTATTTTCTCCGTCAAGACACAGAAATGTGTTTACCACCCTGCTCCAGGCAATATATATCCATTTTCTGTGATTTACAATTAAATCTTATCTCAGAAGTGGGTATCATTTCTAAGTTGTTTATAATGTGAACGTGATGGAGACCAATGACTAAACATCTCATTTATTATTTTGCATTGGTCTTCTGACATTTTATGAGGTTCCTCTACGTTAGAAATAAAGAGCTCTACTGTTAAACACATATTTGGGGTGACCTTCTCAGCAAAAGAAATCACTGGTCTGCATGCACCCAGATATGAATCATGAGGAGGGCTGTCATGGGAGGTTGAAGGCCCCTCTGAAGGTGCTGGTGCAGGCTGCAGCCAGAGCAGCAGGCAGAGCTCTGCCGCCTGCAGTAGGATTATGAACTCAGCAGCCAGGAGCCCGCTAGGCATGGAGATGCACCAGACCTCACTGGGTGCCTGGGAGGGAGGGGAACAGAGCGTGGCAGTGCTGGAATGCCTGGGTTTCGCCATCCTTTGCCCATGCTGCCTGCAGCTTGAGGCCGAGCCCAGCTCCCTTGTCCCATGTTGTGCTGCCTGGCTCCAGAGCCAGGGACGCAGGGGGTAATGCTGGCCCACCAGGCTGCAGCCCTGAAGCGTGCACTGCTGCCTCTTCCTCTGAAATTAATATCTCAGCTAGCTAAATTAAAGCAAGCGGGGTTTCACCCAGGCGTGTTGTGATCACACCTCCGGCTTGCAGTAGAGGCTTACCATGTAAACTGCTAAGCAAGGTACAGTGCTCTCCCAGCAGGAGAAGACAATGTCGGGGAGCAAGCAGAAGAGGCAGGCACGCGGCCAGGGGAGGGAGAAGGCCTTCTCCACAAGGCTCCCGACAGATTTGTACCGGGCACGAAGAGGGCACGGCAGCCAGCGGCAGGACCCGGCGGCGCGGCGGGGCTCTGCGAGGAGGCTGTCCCTGGCCGTGCTTCGGGATTTCTGCGCCCCTGTTGGGAGCTCGGGGATCGCCGCTGGGTCCTGCCTCCTGCTCTCTGCGCCTCTGCGGAGCGCTCTGCGCGCGGCTTCGCTTTCTCCCGCCGCACTGGTGGGGCGGCTGGGTTTTTCTTCCCTGCTTCTAAATCAGTATACTTGTTACCATCTCCTAGAAGTGTGAATAGCTGTAACAGAAGCCATCAATTAGCACGAGCAAGCAGGGCCAAAGTCCTTCCTTCCTCCTCCCCCACAGCATATTGTGAGGAGAGCTCCGCTCTCCCGCTGGAGGGGCTGCTGGAGAGGCGCTGGAGTTGCGCGGTCCCGCTGCCGCCGGTGCATCTGCTGCCGGCCGGCCGGTGCGCTCGGCGCTCGGAAGCAGGATGGGCTTTCAGCGCTGGCAGGGAGACAGCGGGAGAGAGACCAGCTCCACAGCAGCAGCAAAGGAGAGGATTTTTCCCCTTTCTGTTCCAGAGAGCCTTCCAGGGCTGGGGGAGGTTGCCAGAGGTTGCTGGCTTTTTTCGAACTCGGTTCCCCTTCCCGGCGCGGAAGAGTCGGCAGAGGGAAGCCCCTCCAGCAGCTTTGCTTAATTACCCTGATCTGTGGAGAGGCTCGAAAAGCCTCTCTGCTGAATAGTTTGTAAACTGGACTGCACATGCCAGAAGATTTCTGTTGATTAGAAGATGCAGAGTATTAATTAGAATATAGATTATGCAGGGGCTTTACCGTAAGTTTGCTGCCATTTGGTATGGGCATGCGCATTTCTTGCCACACTGTGTTTTCTCCCACAAAACTATCCTCTTGGAGCCTCGTTGCTACCATGACTCCTGCTCAGCAAGGAGGAGGCAGGGCTTCACGTCCGCATGTCGCCCAGAGAGCACCCGTCCTCACCAGCCCTGTGAAGGGTGCCAGGAATTGCAGCAGCGTGGATTAGAGCCCAGGGTGGGCGAGACCCATCCTGCCTGCCCAGCTCCTCAGCTGGTGCCACCACGCTGTGGTTGGACGCTGGTCACCAGCCCAGCCGGGCGTGTTTGTGGCCACTGGTGGAACTGCCAGCGTGTGCTTGGCATGGGCTTTCACAGTCCCTCTGAGATGCAGCCTGTGGGGCAGGCGGGATGCTCCAGCCGCTGGCTGCCTATGGTTGCTGGGGTTCCCCGGCATGGTGGGATCTCAGTGGGGAGTTGTGAGTCTGGTGTGCCCTGAACTCTTTCCAAATGGAGAAGGACATCTGGGACGCAGTTACTACTAAAAAAAAAAATATATCAATATTTTTTAGGACTAAAATGCAGGCCAATAACCCATCTCAACTGCTGCTCTTGCCACAAGTACTTGAGAGGAAGGCACAAGGATCCTGTATGGGACAATTTGGGAAACATATGGCACACGGGGGACGCTTCTTTCCAGCCTTTGGTTGGCTTGCTTCCTAAAGCGTGATTTATAGCTCATTATCCATATAAATACCTTTTTTTTTTTTTTTTTTTTTTCCCCTGTAACCTTTTTCTGCTCTTCAAGGGACTAGAACATGGTGGCACAGCATTCCAGCAGTATATAACCCACGCTTGAAGAAAAATTTCTGTTGCTGATCATGTATAAGTAAATAAAAATGACAGGCTCATACACAGGGAATGGGAGCACCCGCTTATCTCTGCTGTGCTATTCGCTGCCTTATATACCTCTAATGTACCCCTCTTCCTTACCCTATTTCTAAATTAAACAGTCATCCTGTTTTTCACATCTCTCATTATATAGAGGTCTTTCCATATGTCTAACATTTGTTTAAGTCTCGATACATCAGACCATGTAACATGCTGATTCACAGAAATCTCACGTTCTGTAATGACCCAGCCTTTGAAATCTGCCTGCATTTTTAAAAATCTGGCTCCCATTTTGACTTATCAAATGTTATCTGACCACCTCTCTTAGTCAGAGGGTTGCTTGTATCGCTTTCAAGGCAGATTTGAGCTCAAGTATTCACATTTGGTTTTATAAAAACTTCAGTTTATTGAGAGCAGCAACTTTACTCAGGCCTTTAAAAGGCAGATAAACATTCCCCTGCCTTGTTCATGATATGGAAATATCTTGTGATCACCCCCTATCACAGCTCATTTAAAAGCAGGCAACCTGGCTGCTGCCCACTCCAAAACACCAGCGTCACATCCCAGAGCTGTTGTGCCTCGAGATGTTTTGAAAACTACTTCAGCCCTTCTGATGATGTGCTCTGGCAGTGCAAAGCAAGTGCCTCACGGTGGTAGGAGAACTGACACCTGCTCACGAGGCAGGGCGAGACGAGGTGGTTTAGAGGAGGGCAGCAGGGCCTACCCGTCATTGTTGTACTGGTCTGTGCTCAGTGCAGGTGGAGTTGGCCCCACCTGAGAACACCGTGGTTTTTAGAAAACTGGCCAGGCAAAATGACAGCTATATTACCTGATGTTTGACTCCAGAGATACTCGTAGTAGTCAAATCTGCCTGAACGTGGTGCTGGGCAACTTGTTCTACAAGGCCTTGCTTGAGCAGGGGGATGGCCTCCAGAGGTCTCTGCTGGCCTCAGCCCTTTGGTGAGCTGTGGTCCTGTGATGATGGCACATCTGTCTCTGTGACTTGGCCAGCCACAGCAGCCTAACTAACGAACGAAGCTGCAAGTCCAGGAATGCAAGAACATTTCGCATTCCACCTCCTCCACCTTCTGTTGCTAGCCCAGCACCCAGGCTGCTCCTTTGTCCCCCTTGTGATGGGTGGCTGCTCTCTGTGCCCCAATGTTCACAGCAGAGTCTGAGCAAATCGATCCAAACCGAAGAGGCTTCCTACATGCCACTCTTCCAGCTACCCTGCAATGAACCCCCCTGCCTTTCGCAAAGCTTTGGTGTAAAACATCCTAATTCATCCCTTTAAGAGCCTCTACCTGTTGGTTGTTTCACATTTCACATACCAGTGTGCTTGCTTCCCACTTGTCCCAGCCCCACACACATCTTCTTTGGACACTCATCTTCAAAATACATTTGTTCTTTAGAAGAAAAAGCTTTTATTAATTAAAATAAATTGTTTTCACTTTTACTGTCCACAAATCATCCCAGTCCCTGACCTAGGTTCCCATAAGTGCCTTCTGTTGTATCAAAAGGTTTGGATCTCTTTTCTGAGGGCAGATCGCTGGGCTCAAAAAAAAAAACTTTGGCTGCACAAAGCCTTTTAAAAACACCAACATGGTGCTTTTAACCCGTGTTGGGAGCAAGGAAGGGAAGGGATGGTTCAGTGCCTGGGACACCATGCAACAGCAGAAGGGCCGCTGCCACCACTTATTTTCTGGCACCAGCCTCCTGCCAGGCTTGCAGGGGTCCCTCAGGCTCTTCGGCTCCGGGTATCCCAGAGAAGGCTGCCAGCAGGGCTGCACCTCCCAGCCTTCATGTGTGCCCGCAGCCTATTTTGGCAGGAGATGGCTTTTCCTGCAACACCTTAAAATCCTGTTCCTGCAGGATAATAATCTAGGCCAGAAAAATAGGGTTTTATCACTATAAATGATAAAGATTTAAATTCTGTTTTAATGCTGCCGATTGACACAAAAGCTTTGCTAGCGTAGACCAGGGCCAATGCATCTGAGAACCTGATGCACGGGGGACAATAGGCAATCCAGGCCTCACAGACTATTTAAGAATAAACTCCAGACTGTGAGCTGCTCAGACATCTTGGTTGTCGACTGCATATAGGTGCCATCCTAAAACTGTGAAACTGAATACCCTTAATTTAAAAATTCATGCCCAGATCTGTGCTTTGCCCTTCATCCTTGCATTTACAGAAGGCTAAATTGAGATCCCAGATTTTACATCCAAGCGCCGAAATGTTCACAATTCAGATTCCTGTGAAGGCTTGCAGACGGGCACATTTTAAAACCACAGTGTGTAAACTCTTTATGCGCTCAAGGAGAGCCAGTGACTTTTCTAATGACAAAGAAATTTTTCTCTCCTCAGATACAGCTCAAAGAATTCCTATAATAACAATAAAGCCCCTTCCTTTTGAAGCTCACTTAGGGGGGGTGGCAAGATGAAAGGACACCAAGCCCAGCCACAGTTTTTAAGATTGCTTAAGCACCTTGCAAGGATGCTGATTACCACGTCTGAGACAGCAGTGCAGCTATTCCTGAGATGCATCCCCCTCCCCATGCCTGATGCGAGGTCCCCCCAGCCCTGGGCCTCCCAATCTGGCACTGCTGGCTGCCGTCCTCTCCTGATCCCACAACTCCTGCCTACAGCTGGCCAGCGGCTCTGTGCCCACTGGGGCTGATGTCAGAGAGCTGCTGGCCTGGTCGGGCCCGGGAGAAGCAGGGCACTGTATGCCCGTTCCCGCGGCCCTGGGTGACCCCAGCACCTGCCATGGCCCACAGGTTCTTGCGTGTGGCTGTCAGCAGACGTGACCTGTGCAGAAAGGGGCTGGGGAGGGAGATCTGAACTGCCTCTGCAAGCTTTTTGCAGCATCAGCATGGTTAGCGCAATAATTTATCAGGGTTCCCTATTTCCCCCTGACATCCAAAACTATAACTCATGCACACACTATGTGTGCTTGAATTTTCTGGGAACTCCGTAAACCTTGTGATTTTAATCCTATTATACAGTTTATATTTAATTGATTGCTAGTTAGAGATGGAAATTTCACAGATCTAGAAGAATGAATATTTTTAATCATCCCTTTTAGCTCGCAGGAAGGATGCATGTCCTCTCTCTAAACCAGCATTTCACAGTGCTGTGCAGGTTCCAGTGACTGAGGAAGTCAGTTTACCCGCAAAAAAAAAACCCTTGAAAATTAATCCAAAGCTAAATTAGTGACATGATTGTATTCCCATTACATTCCACTTAAATGCATATGTTTACAATATCCTTTAATAATAATTATTATTAAACATAGTAAAATACTTCCAAACTTGGCTCACAGCATAATTGTACTTCTAGTGGAAAAAAAATTTATCTGAAGCCTTGTCAATATGCCACTTCCTCCTCCCCCATCTTTTAACAGAAGCAGCCTCCAGTGAAATAATCCAAGCTGTGTTCAAGAAGTTGGCAAGTGGGTCCAATTAAATGTGGTTTTAGTGTATTCTGGCATTTGCATATCTAGTTTGCCAAGAAGTAATGTTTTAGAGAAAAAAAAAAAAAAAAAACACTAGGAAAAAAAAATACAAAAATCCCTGCATTGGTCCAGACAGAGACTGGATAGTGTGATGCATCGCAGAACTTTGTCCCATGAATCACACAGATTTAAAAAAATTAAAGTAATTTCTATCTCAGCTATTGCCTGTTTTATGTTGACAGGCTTTCCGATCATCTGTATATAATGTAAAAGAAAACATAGATTGTGAACATTAGAAAATTAATCCAGCAGAGCAAAAATCAGCTTTAATAATTCATGAATCACTCAAAAACTTAAATCAGAATGACCTTTATTTCACAGAAATACTCCATGCTGTCGCTGAGCATCTCCGCAGCCCAGCAGCAATTAGATAGAGCCGCCCGTTGGAGCTGCCTGCTCTCCGGGATGCAACAACGAGGAGCTGGTCGCTACCGCACGGCACCTTGCAGCCCTTCCTGCTGCCCTGCTGCCTGGCTGCCTTCCTCTGGCCACACCTCAGCCACAGCCTGCAGAATGGGCTGCGACCGCTCACTGTGTTTCCACGGTAAGCAGCAAGGAGACAGCACCAGCAGGGGAAGGATGTGTGCGGGAAAAATAAAATGAGATGAAAAAGCCCCAAACCCCGCGAGCCCTAGTCCTCTGCAATACTGAGCGTAAAATTATGCTTAATTCCCACTGGCCAGCTCTTTTGCTCATTTATTCCATAGCCAGGACAACCTTCGTAAAAAGCAATGAGGGTTAATTAATAAAATTAGGCAGAGCGTGGTTCTATGGAATCTTTAAAGCCTTTCTAAGTTTGCCAGTCCATTAGCAGGGCTGCATTCTCCGCAAACTCCCTTCTCCAATATGTGCAGCAGAGCAGTTAATTTCTTTTGGACTCGGTCTATGGCACCAAGCTGGTTTTTTTTTTTTTTTACATCTTTATCCAAACAAACTATTAAATAATCAACAAATAAGAATATTTAACCAAAAATAATGAGAAGAATGATTGCTCTCCTAAAAACTATAAATTAAAGCTATCCAGTCACAAAAGAAAGTTGAGTCATCCATTAGGCAACAAAGGAGAAGGAAAAAATAGATCGCACTCGGATGTTTTTGTGGAGTTCGTCGCCTCCCAAATGTGCATCATCTGAGGCCTGAAGAGGACAGGCGGCTGGAGCCCAAAATTGCTCAGAGACCATCACTGATGAGCTTCCAAAAACGTTAGAAGGCTCCTATTAAAATAGAAGGAAAGGAAAGAAAAGGGCCGCATCCCTCTCTCCAACCTGCATGTGCGTTAGGACCTGCAGGAGCCTGGCGAGGAGCGTGACTTTTTGCCCGTCTCCCCATGGCAGTGGCTGCTCGGCCCTGCCGCTGGGGCGGCGTTCTGAGGGAGCCACGCTGGGAGGCACGCGACCGGCACCAGGCCGTGTGCTGCCGCCCTGTGCCACGTGGTGCCACAGCCCGAGACAGGACACAGAACGGGCCCCTGGGGACAGCCAGGATGAGAAGAGGTGGGAGAGGCTGCAGTGGCCAGCCCTTTGCCTTTTTCCAAACAAATGACATGGACATAAAAAAAAAAGGGGTCCTCCAAGAGACGTCTGATATCCGGGGAGAAATTCTGATGGAACGAGCACCTCCACAATTAGCGCTGTTTCTGCCTAAAACCCAAGTGTGGACTTTCAGTCAAACATGTGCCTCCAATGTTATCCAGAGGGCTTTAAATTATTTTCTCTCACTCACAAATACCTCTCAAAGTCTACATCCAACTGAAACCCGCTGACAGCAGAGAGGCACAGAGCCAAGCGTAACATCAGGCATCAAACATGGTGCACAAAGGGTCTAGAGAGGTAGCACAGAAGATGTGGTGAAAACACTCAGAAATATCAAATCCTGCATCCAGCCCCAGGATAAACATGGCTTTCACTTCCATTTTTTTTCCATCCTTCTTCAAGTGACTTCAGCAGCTCTGAACGTGGCACGTCCCTGCTGAGGACTGCCACCGTGGGCTCCCCGTCCCCTCGCTCTGCTTGCGGGGTCTTGCCCTGACCTGGCGAGGAAGCTTCATTGCTGGGCTCCTCTCATCTGCAAAATCATAAGAGCAACTCTGCCCTTCCTTTGTTCCAAAATTAAAATTAAAAAAAAAAGAAAAGAAAAAAGCCTTTGAGATGAATTAAAAGTGCTTCATCTTCCACGACTGGAGCAGAAGTGAGGACCACAAACTTCCATTGGTATATTGCTTCCTTCCTCAAAGCAAGCAAAGAAAGAAAAAACTCATAATGCTTTTTGTCCTTAATAAGAATCAAAGTGGTGTAGAAAAGGGGCTTTATACCTCCCATTCCTATATCCTGATTAATGTGCTCTGTCTTTCAACATGTGCTTTCCCTTAAACCTCATTTTTCTGTAATTTCCTTCATTCTTTTAACAATGTGCTTATCCTTCTCCTAAAAGGAAAAAAAAAAAACCACCAAAAAACATTATTTACAGATGTTCCCTCTCTTCTCACCACATTTCTGTCCCAAGCACAGACTCCTCCTCATTGTTCTAAATAAAAGGAGATAAGATTGGAGGTAATGATTGTCTCAAAAGGTAAGAACTGATATTACATTTTAGCAACGCATGCTAAGCTGACGTCTTTGTAAATCATTTATTTCTGCTCTGGACTCTGGCATAAGAGATTTTTACCCAGTTGAGGAAGTCACAATAACTACCCAAAGGAGCTGAGTATTTCCAAAAGAAAAATTTTGCTGTTAATACAGGCAGTTTTGAGACTAAGCAATCTGGCTTACCCATGAACGCTTGTAGAAACCATCAAAGACTCTTGTTAAAAAAATTGCATTAAATGGTAGCGCTTTCATGTGGGGGAGCCCTAGATGTGAAGAGCATCAGCCTAAAATAGAAAACTAACATTAGGAAGAGTGCTAGTCATCTACTCGGTGTCTTGGTATTGACTCACACGCAGTTCACGTCAGGTAGGGCCCACATCTGAACGTTTCCACTTGTAAGCAGTCTCCTGCTCCATGAAGAAAGGTTGGGAGACTCGACACATAAATTCACTGCATTTTTTTAAAACAGTGTTTGCAGCACAGCACCCAGATGTCCAGCCATGGACCATCCCATGGCACAGTTAGCTCAGGGCATAACATTTTAAATCAGCTTATATAATTGAGTACTTATGTGGCTTACGGATCTGGCAGCTCCATTGTGTGCTGAGGAAGTGCGAGCATGGAGACCTCAGCTCCCTGTTTGCATCACCCCGCGTTATCCATCGTCCTTCCAGAAACAGCCCCTCAGTCACTGCAAATCACCCCAGGAGGAGCGTGCCCGCGGACCTGCTGCTGCTGTGTGAGCACAGCGTTTCCTGCTGCATGGTGCTCGCCTCCAGCGTGCCTATCGGCCAGACAGCAGGGTGCCTGCCAGCCTGCACCTGCAGATGGCCCACAGAGCAGATGGCCCTGCAAAGCGGCAGGGATGGAAGGTGGATGTGGACCTGCTGTGGTTTTGCCACTGTGCAGGAAGCCCACCTTATCCTCCAAGCTGCAAACCTCATGTTGTATATCAGAGAGATTAAAAGAGCATGTTAAAATTAGCACTCTGGTTAAAAAAGAAAAGGTCTCTTGGTTTGCTCTCATTTTTAACTGTTGATTACGGGCTTTGAAAGGTCTCCTTGCAGAGATTTCAGAACTCATGGATTTCTTGATGCAAATGTAGGCTATGAATACCAAAGCTGGTAAGTGAAGTACAGCTTTGTGCCATTTTTCCCCTCGCTATTTTTGATGTTCTCTCTCCATGAGACTTTCTAAATCTTTATGAAAATGAATACATTGGGGGGGGGGGGGGG
>VXAV01004786.1:21814-32226 GCA_013399715.1 Alectura lathami
GAAGTCTGACAGAGCAAATATCACTTAATAGTACCTAGAAACTGATTAGCACGCCAAATTTGAGCTAAAAGGAGCAGAGAATGTGTTAGCAAGCACCCCTGAATATTCTCATTAACATCCTGGAGATCATAGAATCACAGAACTGCTTTAGTTGGAAGGGACTTTGAAAGTCCATCTAGTCCAACTCCCCTGCAATGAACAGGGACAGCTACAGCCAAAGCTCTATAGTCTTATTTCCTATCTACAGCTGGTTACTGAGAGATGGATCAAGAGTGCTGTACATAAGTATTTAGTAGGGAATGCCATCATAAACCTGCTCACACTCCATCTACTAAGTAAAATTCACTGCTTGCTAGTGAAGTTAAGGTAACTTACGATTTAAAAACACTGGGGGAGAAGAACATGCATGTACAGCAAATAGCCTCTGCCCAGGAGGTCAGTCATCTCTTTTTCTGTATAAGACTAACTATTAAATACAGGTGAGACTGCACTCAAACTGAGCTTTATGGATCAAGTCTGTAAAGCCAAGAATTTAAAAAAAAAAAAAAAGCATATATTTATTTTTAATGCCTTAGATTAAAGGTTTGTGGGTAGCTGTATATAGAGCAAAAAACCTGATTCCTGCTTCAGTTTCAGAAACAGCTTATTCATCTCTTATTGAGGAGTTACATAGTAAAATCCAAACATGTAACTGAGAATATGGACTGGAATTCTGAAACCATCATTCTACAAATGCATATTTGCTATGGGAAAACAAACAGAGCACTCAATGTACTATAATACATCCCTTTAGAAAGAATTTTTTCAAGTTTTTGAACAATTTGTAGTTTCCCTCATCAATCAATAATTTAATTAAAAACATCAAGTCTGCTTAAAAGAAATGTTTGAAATTGACAGCCTCTGGAAATAAAATTATTTCAACACTCCTGAGTTTAGCAAACCTGAAGAATAAGTACACACAATGCTATAGACCATTCCTCAAGAGTATTCTAACATTTTTTGACACCCCAATGTCCTTCTTGTATACTCCGTATTGAATCAAAACCACAATTTTAATTCCAACAGAACGGAGACAATTGCAAAGGAAGACACTGATGAGGAGATAATCAAATTAAGATCATAAATTTGGTTCAATTTTTAAAATTTGTTAATTTTGAATGAAGAGAATTCACTATTTACCTAAGCAACATCACAAATTTGTAGAAGTCAAACCAAGAATGAAAAACAACTGTTTGTTACACAGAATGTATACAATGCAGTTCGTAGTAAATATACATTTGCATTGACTCATATTGCCTATGCTCTTTTTTCTGCTTATTTACACGTTAAATGAACACAGTCTTAACTAGTAAGCTCATTTTCAGTAAAGTATTTCTACAATAAAATAGATGTATTGATAATATTGTGCGTCCTTCTGGGTAGGTCATCGTGTACAGCCCACCTTTTTTACCTGTATGTATCCACTAATCTCAACTGCTGTTTACCCTTCAGTTGTAACTAAAATGAAATTAACAAATAAGACATAACTGTAACATAACTTTCTGTTTATTTTTAAAACTATTTCCTGAAAATCTTAATCTTGAAAAATTTACTTTTTGCTTTCATTTGTCTCAATTTTTGTCTATTTAGAAATTATTTACCAAATTTGAATGTAAAACTGCGCAAAACTGTGCACCATAAGAGAACACTTCAGTCTGCATATAAGCAAACTTAGTGAAAATGTTTACAAATAACGTACTTGCTTTTGGCTTGCCTGAATGCTCTCAAAGAACTTTCAAGCATTACAGCATTAAAAGCAGACACATAGAACAGGTGGCCTAGATATGGCCTCAAAGCTTTTTCTGTTTCTGAGTGATTTTTTAAAGGAAAAGACTCAGTCATCAGACAGGTTTCCAGATCCTATTTCTCAAAGTGAATTTTTGCTTTCCAGGGGCTAAGTCAACACAGCTAAAACATATTTAAGTATTCACTTTTTTGATTCTCTGTAAAAAGATAGAGATTTCAAAAGGTGACAGTTCTGCTGTGTTTGGCAGTAGATTATTTTTAAAAACATAAAAATAACTCAATGCCTATACTCTAGTTATTGTCAAAAGGACATTAGGAAGAAAGCACCAGCAACAATTATCGTGGAGAGACTGTAGTGAGGGGACATTTTCAAGGACAAGCAAACACAAAGATCTAAGGTCAGGATGAGGGGGAATTAAATGATGTTGAAGTCCTTATTCAGTAAATACATACATTGACTCCAATGGACTTAGGGAGTATGTGCCAGGTGGGTATGAAAGGAAAGTACTAGAGCTATGCTTTGTTATACTGAGCAATAATTTCTCCTGAAGTGTAAGCATAACTTCTGCAACTCATTGTCATTTCTATGGAAGAAAAGAGTACTCCGATACAGGTAATAGAATATGCAAAAGATATTTACAATGGAGATTGTAATAACAAAGAGTTGAAGAAAACGGATCCATTTAATGAAACAACTCCATTTTAAAAACCAGTCTTCTGTAAAATATAAAAAACACCACAAATACCTGGCATCATGCTTTTCCAACCACAATAACATTAGAGGCTCCATTTTTAAACATGAGACACAGACAAAAAAGACATGCAGAATCCAAGAGTTGCTCTGTGTTTACAAAGTATAAGCAAACAGTTTTGAAAGATGTTTGAGCAATAAATTATTAGCTTATTCCCATAAGTAAACATTATTATTTCCTTACTGAGAAACTTCCAAATGTGAAAACCTGGCCATCCATTAGGAGAATAGCTGTATGGTTGCTTCCAGCAGTAACTTGTGTACTAGGACCTGGTAACGCCTGCACCAAAGTCGGACATCCCCTATATCAAAATAAATTAATTTTATATCAATACAAGCTTATGCAACTTTTAGCAAGTTAGCATTACTAGGATTTCACTAAATGAAATATATTCACTATGTTCACATACCTTATGGTACCAAATCTTACATATTAAATGAGCAGAAGCTTGAAAAACTGTACCAGATATTAAATTTCATGCCCTTTTATTACAAGGAACCAGATCAAGTATCCTTTTCAATTAAATTCAGGAATGAGCATGGAATAAAGATGGTTAACCTATATTATTGTAGGATTACATTAATGTTATTGTAGTTACAGCAATATATGTGTATGTCATAGTTATATAAAAAATATAGCAATGTACGGTAGCATCAAAAAAAATTCTGTAGTGAGGATGCTGGTTAAACACTGAGCAAAAGTGTTTGATTTACAAAGCGATCAAAGCCTCATGTGGTTGGTACTCTTGTACCAGAAGCAATACTGATTCGGCTCTCCTGAGATAGCTGTCTAGGGAACTGTAAAATAAAGAGAAAGTCTACCCACCTCCAGCAACTTTTTAAAGGAGAACAAGGCATTAAAAGACAGATTGCTTTCCATGAAATTCACAGACTTGAGAAAGAACAATCCTCTCCAAACTGCTTTGCAGAAGAAAGATCTGGACAAGTCTACTATTTGTGCCTCCCAAATACGGACAGGTATAAGAAAATCAATTTCCCATTTCAATAAAATGAAGGAAAAAAATCAGTAGCACGAGCAAGAAGCAACAAAGAAAGTGCTGACTTAGAATAGAAATAGCAGAAAAGACAAAAAGAAGTATGAGATATAAATAAAATTTTTATCTAAATCACAATAAAATGAACAGGAGCCTAAAAGGATTGTATCAGAATTTGAGTCCCATAATGAATGTCTACCTATGCATCAAAATTATTTTGGACTTAGAAGGAATGCGAATTTGACAAATTACTCTGGAACACCTCCATGTTTGGGAACCCCGACCCTAACAAGAAGCAGCACTGTATGAACTTCTAAGCATGCACTTTTCAAAGTAGACTAACCTAAAATAAGAGCAGGTTGTCCTACGCTGGAATAAAAAAGTGCCAGCCCACATTTACCTAGCACTTGTTTAGCAACTGATGTGCAAGAAGATGGGTTTCTGCATGTTCTGCTAAATTGCAGACAAAGCCAAAAAAAAAGTAGAAGGAAGGAGAGACATTGGATGTTGTTAACAGAAGGGATGATGTGGACGCATGGAAATGTGGAACAGAGGAATACAGTGTGAAGATAGGATGGATAATGACCTGAAAGAGAGGGAACATACATATAACAGAAAGAAGTGGAGAACATTGCTTGCAGTGAGTGACTGTGGTGGAGATGGAGAGACTGACGGGCAGCATAAAATTCGGTAGAGGACGCACAACACATTAATTTGGAAGGCTTTGTTGGCCTAAGAGCACATGGGTTTGGACACCAATAAGATAATACACAAACATAAAAAGCTAAGTTTAGCAGCAGTAATGATGATACATTTAAAAACAGAATGAACATTACTGGAACATCATTCATCTCCCATTAACTTTAAGAAAGCTAAAAAAGGCACCAAAGCAGGAAAAAAAAATTGGATTAAGAACTAATGCAAAAGCATTCTTGTTAGCAGGAAAAAAAATCATGAAGGATCTTTTCTTTACTATCAATGATTTTGATGGATTTTTTTTCCCCCCTTAACATTGTGAAAGCTGTAGGCATGGAATTATCAACTCTATGCTTTTTTTTTTTTTTTTTAAACGGAGCATTTAATCAATTTGATGCGTAAAAGCTAAGCTATTTTCACCAGAACTACTTATCTGAAAATAAAGAATTCATTAAAACCCTATTATCAGTGCATGCATGCCTGAAGCATGCTAAGATGTGAACTGGGATTTCCTGGAGCTATACATGCATTGTAGGACTACTTATAGTTTTAGTTTTACTTTAATAAAACATCCAAGGACAAAAGACTGCAAGTTTCCGCCACCTTTCTTGTAGTATGAACCCCATGATGACTGAAAGATGCTCAGAGGGTGATGGGTGGATTGTATGGGAGACATTAAAAATTTCAAGGAATCAGAATTGCTTCTTTCTTCAAGTGCATCTTTCTGTGAATCCCCTTGTATACAGATGGCCAGACAGCAGTATTTGGCTTCTAATCTCACAAATATCACATCTACTATGACAACTAAATCCAGTAACTTACGTTGAAAAAAAGAAAAAAAAAAAAAAAAGTACTCCATCTTTCTGTCCTGCCAATTGAATCTACCAGCAAAATTATCTGAATGTTGATATTTGCTTAGTAGCAGCACAGTAAAAGTGGAGGAACAACTAACAGAGATAGATGTAGTATGTTATTCTCTTACATAGTGCTTTTATTAAGAGAACACAGCTTCTGGAATGGTTAACTATAGCATATCTACAATGGAAACTACACGAAAACTCTAAGGCACTCAGCTACATCAAAAATGGAGTAAAATTGCAGAAGAATAATACTGTTCACTTCATAAAAGGAGTAGGAATTAAGTAAAATAAGCAGGTTTGACACATTTTTATGGAATTTAAAATCTGTGATATAACTGAGAATTTTCCTATCCTCAACATACAAAAGCTGCATGTAGACAAGAGTCTGAGAGACTCTTTGGCCAACATTCTGGCAAGCAAGATTTCTGCATTGGAGGATTATTCTTCTCAGAAGTTGAAGGACGCAGTCCGAAAATCACAGTTTCTCTGGCTTCTGGGTATGATACAGGCACTTGACACAGGTCAATCACAGAATACTGAGGTCAACTACAGCAAGCTGAGATCCCTTGGGAAAACTTAAGACTGCTGAACGAAAAGCAGCAGACACCCATGCATCAGCTAACTCAGGATCCTGTAGAAAGTCCAAATACAATTCAGGCTACCCACACAGAAACCCTCCTGTGTCCTGCTGGGTAAGCATTTCTGGTAGCAGATGTGCCCTTTGAAAACACATCTCACCAGAGCTGCCCGAGTGACCACTGTCCATGGTACCTCCCCAGGCAAGAGCTGGTTGCCACGTGCTATAAAACCCTGCATGGGGCTGCTGATCGTGGTGCTATAAGCTCAGGGTCATGGCGGGCTGTTCCTGGGTGGTGTGTCAAAGGAAAACAGGAAAACTGTCAATTGCACGCAGAGCTGGACAGTACATGGCTTACGAAAAGTGGAGTTTTTTTCCATTTTTGATGGAAGTTTAGCGGAAAGATGTAAATAAGACCTGCATTCTACCACTTTAGCAAAATAATTGGACAACGTATGTAGAAAAAAGCTTATGGAACATGTTTTTTTTCTAGAGATATTAATAGGATCTGGTCCTTACACTTTATCTTCAAATAGACCATAGCTGACTGTCCACTGAAGGTCTGCTTAAATATTTGTTTTATGTTACTGCTGACTCTTTGGAAGATGCATAAGGTTTGTCCTACTTCAGTGGTTCCATTTTTGGAGCATGACTGTCATGTGCTTGCTGAAGTAGTGCTGAAATCAACAGTTGATATAAGAAATGCAGGCCAACTCTGAACAATAATGAAAAGATCCTGAAGTTTTAAGTCTCAGCATCTTGAGGTAAGCATCAGAAAGAAACAGCCCCTTGCTTACCCAAATACAAGATGTACTATTTTTTACCACAAGGAGATAACACAAAGCGTTTCTTGGTTCCACGGAGTTTCTATCCACCCATTCAGCAACTAGTTCAAAGGGAGTATAAGCACAGGCTGTCAAATTCTTCATGTAGTGAATAGCTAGATCATCTACATCTGATACTGTGGACTTTACAACAGAAAGCCTATGCAGACTAGTTTAATAGCTCCAGCACACTGATACAGAAAAAACTGTCTCCCAGGAATCAGATCACTTACATCTCTAAGTGATTCATCTGTGTGTGACTGAAGTCTTTGCTAGAGAAAAACTAACACAACCTTGCGTACACTGCTTGTTCCTCCACACCATTTCAGTTCTATTAATGGTCTCTTGAGAATCACGTAATCCTGTTCTTCTGCTGTTTTGTTTCCTTGTGAACATAGAAAATAGTCTGAAGCCTTTCTAGGGCATGCAATATGCCTCATTCTCACTGAAGTGGTAGGAAGAATGTGTGGTGTTTTACCACAGTCCAAAAGAGGAGTCTAGTATGGCCTTAATAAGGGACAAAGATATGTCTGGATAATTGCGCAGAATTCAAAATAGTTAAGCATTTTCAGGAGTCACTACTAAATCTTTACGCTGCAAGACAGAAGTCCCTGAAAGGATAAGTCATCAGTTGCTACCCAGAAACTTCCATCATTACATTGGCTGGTAATGATGAGGGCTCCCTGTGATGAAAACGACAATTCCTGCATTTGTCCTCTAAGTTCTTGCTTTCAGGGACCCCATATATTAGCTAGGTTACCTAAACAGTATTTCCTCCCTTTTTTTTTTTTTTTTTTTTTTCCTTTTTCAGGGCAAAGCTTCAGCTTATAATTCTCTGTCTTTNCTAGTTTTCCCAAAAATTTTTTCCCCCCTTTTTTTTTTTTTTTTTTTTTTCTTCCCCTCTCCTGGAAACACAGTGGACTATCAGTTTCTGGATTCAGAAGACAACGGTCTTCCTGAGGTCAATACAGTCAATGTGACACACTGCATGACTGACATAACACTGACCTGGCTGGAGCTGGCCATCTGAGCACCACTGCATCCCAGCTGAGGTGGAACTCTGCATAAGGATTCCCTGTTTCCTTCTCTGAGTCCCTTACTGTGAGGACAGAGGAGTGACCTCTACTTAAAAGCTAGAAAAAGAAGTACACCAAAGAGGAAATCATCATCTGAACGATGGTGCTAAACAGCAATATAGTAGTACAGCCAGTTCTCATGCACAGGACATATGCCAAATTTCTTCAAGGCTTTTTCCAGATTCTGTCTAGGATCTGTGGTAGAATGACAAAAAGGTCAGTGCCAAGCTGCCTGTACCTCAGCTTCTAGGACTAATCAGGCACTATCCTTGGACACAGGATGTTTCATGTTCTCTTCTCAATTGGAACTACATTTGGTTTCCATCTAGTTTCTGTCTAAGTAAGTAACAGATGTGGTGTTTACTGCCTGGAATTCTGACAAATACAGCAGATAGTCTCGATGTCCTGAAAAGAGCCAAGTGATTTCAAAGCTGGAAATGGGAGAAAGTTACCAATACAAATGCCACTTATTTTTGTACTTCTTCAGTCTTTAAAAGAATAAGAAACTTTACTCTAGCAGTGACTTGAATTGCCTACTAAAGCGGCTGTAACTTCAGGTATCCATGAATTTCCAGGAATGAAAAAGAGTACTCATCTGTGATATGGCTCTGCCATAGGCAGAAGCACAGACTGCATTCACCAGTCCAATACAGACTGAGTAGGGGTAAGTTTAGAGACTACCATTAGGCACAGCAACCAATGCAAAGTAATGCTTCCAGTAAACCTTCATCCTTCCTTCCCTCTCTCCCCTTGTTCAGTGAAAATTTTAAGATGAAGATGATTTCTTCAGAAACTTGACAAAAGAAATGATTTGGAAGTCTCGAAAGAGATTAGGAGGACAGACGTACAAGCAACTTTCATCTCACTGATACAACAGAAACAAGACAATTGAAGACAGGTCATAGATGCTCCACTCCATATGCCTTCTATATAAGGATACGGGGTATTACTGAACATACACAAAGCCTCAACGATTCCTGCTATTTGAAATCCCCTGTCTTATGTGTATATGTTATTTGTGCATGTGCAAAGAACAACACTATTGCATTTCCTTCTGTGGTAAGACGCTGATTGTCTAATTCAGTGAGCAGATGAGATATTAAGGGTGAAAATTCAGCTTCCCAGGAAAGACACCTGTATTTAGTTGTCACTGCTCTAACTGCAGTCAATGGAGATCAAGCCAATAGATTTTACAGAGCTATTGAGCGTATCTCAAGTAGATAAGCACTGGCTGGTTGGAGAGATAGCTCTCCAGACTCTGCTGACTTCTCTTATTTCCACTGACCACAAAAAAAAAAAAAAAACAAGTCACTCTCATGCTGTAGGTGTATACAACATGCAGCTGAGACTCAGACACAGGAACGTAACTTTGGAGATTAATTATAAACAGAAAGGAATTTTATTAGCATTATTAATTACCAACAAAAAGAATCATAAGTGAATTACTGCCAGCAATGTAACAGAAGTTAATCCAAGTGTACAACATCATGCTACTTGAATTACTGCATACGTAATATTTTCCAGAAATAATGAAACCTTAAAGAGATTTCAATGTCATTCTCTCTTGTACGTACAGAGAAGCGAAGAGAGAGAAGCATTTTAAAACCAATTATCAAAGCTATGCTAATGACTATGCATACCAGCCTTCCTGAATTTAACAAATTCACAAGTACAACAGCATGGTTACAGTTAACAGTGTATCTACTCAGGGGGGCTATGGAGAATAAGTGCAGAATGAGAGTTTATCAACTTAAGGTGGACAATATACGAGTTTTCCCACTTCTGAGCTATGGAGAAACAGAGAAATTTAACCACTTTTTATACAGCAGTATAGCAACGTACAATCTTGTCTTGTGATTACCAAGAATTAACTTACCTGGAATTAACATCACCATGTCCAAGTTGTCCATGCTGCCCATACCCAAATGTGTAAACATCACCATTCTCCATCAAAACCACTGAAAGCAAGCAAAAAAGAGCAATATTTTTTCTGAGATATTCAAGTGGTAACATGGTACTGCATCAAATCTGGTTAGTCTTTCTGAGCAGCACAGGTAACAACCCCTACTAAAACACTAAAAGGTCTGTACCATCTTCCACAACCCATCATAGCCAGCATCTCGACACAGGGTTACAGATGTTACCAAATGGCTCAAAAATCGCTTAAAAGCTTACATATAATTCCATATATGATATTTCTAGTCCCTTACACTGTTGAAGTACAGTGTAGCAGGTTTCAAAATGGTAACGCAATCTTTTGCAACCTTTAAAACTTCTGTGTATAGCTTTAACATTAAAGTAGTGAAAATGTGTATCACAACAGTTGAAAAAACAAACAAACAAACAAACAAACAACGAAATGTACACTACAATTAACATGTCTTTATTTTTACCTGAATGGTGAAATCCACAACTGACTTGTACTGCTCGCAGTTCACAGTCAAAGCGGACAGCCCCTGGTGGATAGGTTGTAATTTTGCTTGCATCCTTCTCACCTCTTTCTCCACTTCCGTCTATAAACAAAACTCATAATTATATCCCATGCCTTCCGAACATGTTACGAGAAAGAGTAAGAACAGTAAATAACCCCCCACCCTGCCATTCGTAAGGTACGAGAAGGAACTCACAGAATAGCGAGAGACCTCATATCACACGATTAAAGCAGATGTGAAAGATGGCAGAAACTCTACTCCTAAACATCTGCGGCATCAAAGTTACACACATAAAAGGAAAACAGCACGCCCTTTAGAGCAGAAACTTCCAAAGAGCAGACAAAAACTATGAGCAAAACAGGAAACTGAAATAACTTCAGAAGTTTTGCTTAATAACCATCACTTTGGTTCAATGA
>VXAV01004786.1:43830-53879 GCA_013399715.1 Alectura lathami
GACAAGCAACAACACATTACTAACAACTGAGACTCAGATCCAGAACATCTTCTTTGGTTAAGAGACAGATGGCATACAAAGCGGACAAGCTGCTCTGGTCCTACTTGCAGCCACAGAAAGTGAAACAAACCAAAACATTCCTCTGCTCTGTTTTTGTTTTTGTTTTTTTTTTTCCCCAAGTGAAAATTCACTTCCCAGCTCTGCCATCAATACCTTTCTGAGACTCTTCAGTATTGTTAGCTGTCCCTACTGTTTGACAGCAGTATGCAGCTCCAACACACAGACAAAAGAATAAAGGCTAAAATTAGTTGCAAAGATTCCAAGAAAAATAGATATTCTGTCCTTCTCCACATCCATAGGCTCTCTCTTCCCTGTTGTTCCTTGTTTGAGATAAGGCTAGTAATTTCTTGAAGGCAAATGAAATAAAGCCAAAAGTTGCCCCACAAGGTTCACTGGCTTGGACTCTAGGAACTAAGTTCAATTACAACACACACTTTATACCTTAGAAAGAAACAGTAGCAAATCCTTAAAGGAGTTCTTTATAAAAATATAAATCAGACATTAGTGACATAATTAAAATGGTACTTGCTAACACAGCAGAAGCTTAAACGGCAAAAAAATTCAACACAGTTGTTCCTCTCCTCAAGGGGCAATAATCTTGCCAACAACATCAGGACACGTCACTACAACGTTACATGTTCTATCAATCCGAAGTCTCCCAACATTAATTATTTACCAGATTAAGACTCAGAGATATCTTAAAGCAATAGCAGCACTGAAAGCTTGTTAGAACACATTCTGTTGGTAGAGAACACCAATTTCTGACATAGGTAATACACAGAACAAGAAAATTGTGAAATGCTCCACTGTTTGTCACTTGTTTTAATTCAATCAGTATATGGGATTGTTTGGGGCTGTTTAAATATAGAGAAGTTCATTTTATAAAACAAGAAACTTATTTACCACAGAAATTCATTAATAAATCATAGTAACTTACACTAAATAATTCATACTATAATTCATACTATAGATAATGAACACTGGACAACCTTGCAGGCATTTTAACATCCTTTATAAAGACAGTTTAAGCATTTGCAGTAAAAACCTACTATTCAATTACAAAACAGCGAAAAATGAAAATTGACAATATAAAAATACTACTCTTTGCTGCTGAAGTTCTAATGAATAGGCATTGACAAACATACAGACTTTTCAGAATGTTTCAAAAGCAGGCTATATAACAAACTAGTTTTTAGGTTCTGATTTTTGGTTGGTTACTGTATTGGTCCAACTCAGGCAAAAGCAGTTAATTCCCATTCTTAGAAAACAGCCTAGGCTTGCTTAAACCAGTCAAGCCTCTCGCCATTAAGGCACTTACCTCTTCCTTCTTCCAGCCTGTGTCTCCTATTTACACGCTGCCGCTTTTCCTCTTGCCGTAATTGAAGGTGTTCTTCAATGTTCACTCCAGGAACAGGGACAGCTGCATCGATTAAGAAAACAAAATACTTCAAAATTCTTTAAAAATTGTTATGATAGAAATAAACCATAGAGGTTTAGTAAATGGAAACTGAGGCCTACTTACTACTGGTGCATGATACGACTCTTACATGATATTTAGAAAAAAAAACAAGAGATGAGCAAATTTTTCTAAGAATTTTAGGCCTTATCTCTGAATTTCCTGACTTTCATAGATCTGCCACAATTCCAACATTACTGAATAGTATTTAGTACTTCCTATCTATAAATATTGGATATCTATACATAGTTCTCTGTTGTTGCAGTTATCTCAATTTTTCCCCAAAAAGTTTCAGAAAGGATGATTAATAAATACGCAACAACACAACAAGCACAAAATAAAATGTAACTAAAATTTTAAAATATAAATAGCTTAATTATACTTCATTTAAAAAAAAAATAAATACTTTTAGTTTAATTATGCTCTACCACCATATGTCCTGTATTTACTAAGAACCTTTCAATTACCTTAACACACACACATATCTGCTTGTAAATTCTGGCTTATTTACCAAGCCAGCTCATTTAATATGAATTCAAAACATGCTGCTAAGTTCTTTCTTAATGAAAAACATTTCAAATTACTGTAAAAATAAAATGAAAAATAAAATGTGACAATAAAACTGCTGTAGGGACTGCCTTTTTCAGTTGTCAGGAAATTGTAAAAAATTAAATAAATCAGCTAGTAAATATCCTGCCCCTGATATCAGATAAAAAACTGCACCTTGATTAACAGGCACCTTTCCCCAGGCAAATGTGGCTCAACCAGTTCAATGCCCTCACCTCAAACTATGACAAGCACCACACAGGACCAAGAGCTGCTTTCTGTCCTACTAGGAGAGGAGGTAGCAAAGCAGAGGTAAGCACAAAAAACTTAACTCCACCTTGGCCATGCACAAGAACAGCGAAAGGAAGCAGAGCTGCTGCTGACACATTCAATGTCTGCAATACAGCATAAATCTACTTCTGTAACTTGAGGGGTCCTTAGTGTCAGCAGAACTTATCAAGAGAACCACTTCCAGTTTCTATTTACGTGGAAAAAATCCCACAAAGTATAGCATAGGACTTCCTATGACTTTTTAAGAAGAAAAAAAAAAAAAGTTTCAAATATTTCACTTACCAGAATGACATGATCCCACTTTGCTACATTACCAATAAAATCAATCTGCCTGGTGAGCTACATTTATACATTTTAACACTATTATACTAGAAATATCACACAAGTCCAAAAGTTCAGTTATTTGCTTTCAAAAACTGCAATAGTTAGTACACAAATTTTTATCACAGAATACAGAAAAATGAAAATGCAGAAGAAGTCTTAACTGAAAGAACAAACCTATTTCAACACTAGCCTGTTACTCCAACTCACGTTTCAAAAGTCAGGAGTCTGATTTTATTTAACAACTGCAAACCTAAGTATCAAAGGAAAAAAAAAAGCAAACAAAAACACTTGAACTAGAAATAAAAAGCTGCACTACGAAAGAAAATTAAACGCCATCTTACTAATTTAATATCACTTACCTAGTAAGAGATCTAAAGGTATCATCTCTTTCACAGCATCAAGGATTCCTCTTTGTCTTGCCTCCTGGCCATCCAGTTCTCTAGCACACGCCTTGCAGCAGCCACATACAGCGCAGCCCGACTCACCTGAGCCACAGCCACAGATTCTGCAGCAAACAGAGTTGTTTTGTCAATATCTTTAATTTTCATGCATTACTATTGCCTTGGTCATTAAAACTTACATGCCCACAGACAGAAGAAACCAAGGAAATTTCTCACTCAGAGGGTGGTGAGACACTGGCACAGGCTGCCCAGAGAAGCTGTAAATGCCCCATGACTGGAGGTGCTCAAGGCCAGGCTGGATGGGGTCCTGGGCAGCCTGGTCTAGTGGTTGGCAACCCTGCCCACAGCAGGGGGGGGTGGAACTGGATGATCTTTAAGGTCCTTTTCAACCCTGGCCATTCTGTGATTCATATGATTCTATGAATAACATAATTATTCCCAAGATAACAGCTAATATGGCTAGTTTAAATTCTAGATGCAGTTGCATGGTGCCTGGGAGCCCACACTGACAATACACATCCAAACTGACTTCTCAGCATTAACTTCTCCTAATTTAATTAAATGTACACCACATGAAAACACAAACAAGGAAACAGTGAACACATGCAATGCTGGAGAGAAAGTAATGGTAATATGCAAAGCAGCGGCCCCATAGGCAGCTCAACCCTGAAGTAACATATAAAAGCAAATGGAACAGCAAGATAAAAATCTTCCTCTGTAGGACAAAAAAAAGTCATCCCAAAGCCAGCAGCTCTGTCAACAGAATGGAATTGTTGAGTTGGAAGGGACCTATAAAGATCATCAAGTCCATCTGCCTGACCACTTCAGGGCTAACCAGAAGTTACAGCATACTAAGAGCATTGTCCAAATGCCTCTTGAACACTGACAGACATGGGGCACCAACCACCATCCTAGGAAGCCTGTTCCAGAGCTTGACCACCCTCGTGGTAAAGAAATGTTTCCCACTGTCCAGTCTGATCCTCCCCTGGCGCAGCTCTGTGCCAGCCTCACGTGTTCCATCACTGGGTCCACGGAGAAGAGTCCAGCACCTCCATCTCCAGCTTCCCTGCTCAGGGAGCTGCAGAGAGCAGTGACATCACCTCTCAGCCTCCTTTTCTCCGGATTGGACAGCCCAAGCGTCCTCAGCCTTTCCTCACAGGATGTGCCTTCCAGCCCTGTTACCAATTTTGTTACCATCCTTTTTATGGTGTGGAGCCCAGAACTGTACACAGTATTCAAGCTGAGGCCACACCAATGCTAAATATAGCGGGAGAATCACCTGTTCTGACCAGCTGGTTATGCAGTGTGCCCTCATGGATGTCCAGGCACACTGCTGGCTCACACTGAGCCCGCAGTCCATCAGCATCCCCAGGTCACTTTCCGCAGGGCTGCTCTCTAGTCATTCATCTCCCATCCTGTACCTGTGTCTGGCATCACCACGTCCAAGGTGCGGTACCCAGCATTTACCTCTGCTGAGTTTGTACCATTACTGATTGTCCAATGCTCCACCCTATCCAGGTCCTTCAATAAGGCTCTCATCCCTCCAGGAAGTCAACAGCACCTCCCAGTTTAGCATCATCAGCAAACTTGCTAAGGATGCAATCAACTCCTGCACCCAGATCACTGGTAAACGTTGAACAGAACCAGCCCTAGAGCTGAGCTCTGGGGCACACCGCTGGTGACCGGCCACCAGCCAGATGCAGCCCCATTCCCTAAAACCATTTGAGCTCTGTGGTTCCGCCCGTTCGCCACCCAGTGCAACACGAACCTATGCAACCTACAGCTGGACGATTTGCCCAGAAGGATGCTATCAAAGGCTTCACTAAAATCCATAAAGGTTATGCCCACTGCCTTCTCTTCATCCACTAAGCTGGTGATCCTGTCATAGAAGATCAAATTACTAAGGCAGGACTTTCCCTTCATGAACCCATGCTGACCATGCCTGATACTAGCCTTGTTCTATAAATGCCTTTCAAGAGGTATGTCTGTCAAAGAGACAGACTATATTACTGCCTATACCCAACAGCTTCTAGTAAAGTAGAAAATATATCCTACAGAAATGTTGGAAAATGCATTTAAAATTAAACAACCTGCAACCACTATAAGCTATTTACAAGAACTTTTCACCCATTTCTGATTTCAAAGCACAAGCCCATTTTCAGATATAACGTTACCTTAGATTTAAGCTTGGGAACACATCAGTTCAGTTTGAACTCAACACACACTCTACCTGTTCAGCCCACCCTAGAAAGTATATTTCCACACTTTTGCTTACCCTCCAGGCACCCTGTCAGGACGCCCACTGCTAACGCAGCTAGCTCCATAGCCTGTGCAGTCCCCACACACAGTGCACACCATGCACTGCTCCAGCTTCCATTTATGCATGCCTGGAGGGCACATCATAGACTTCTCGTCTTTTTCATCTAGTTCCTCTTCTAGATCTTCATCCATTGCTGTTGCCATATTCTCAACTCCAAAACCTAATGAAAATATTAAAACAAGAAACAGCTGTTTTCTGAGCTCAACAGTGGCTACTGAAGAAGATCTGAGAAACATTTACAGACCAGATTTTAAAAGTAACAACTAGGAATGCCTGATTCACATGCTCAATCAGGACAACCACACTGTTGAAACCTCTCCAAGCATGGGCTGGGGCCGATATTTAGGCTTCACAATGAAAAGGGCAATTTAAACATCTGTATTCAGTATACAAGTGACAGGTCATTTACTTGTCACGTAAAAAAAAATCCAATTCTGCAGAGTTGAAGGACAAATTGTTCTTATCTGTATTTTGGAGTAAGGGAAACATTCAGACATATGAAGAAGGGTACAGACTTGCCCTGTTTATGTAAACAAGAACAGCTACAAGATGAAATTAAAACAATGGTAGACACCTTTTTTGTTACTAGAACAACTGCACATAGTAAGATGAGGAGTGATGAGGACTGGTCTCACTAGTTCTAAAGAAAATCTTTTTCATCAGCAAAAGAAAAGGAATGGAGATTTTTTTACACATCTCAGTTTGTTATTATGTGCAAAACACCAAATGCCCAGCAGCTGAAGCAAAAGCATTCATGAATACCTATTTTTTAAGCACACTCTATGTGCTTAAGCTTTAGTATTGGAATTATATTTTATATAAAATGCTTAGCTATGTTTTTACTTGCGACATTTTCCCGCACACAAAACAAAAGGTAAAATGTAGGTTCCCTACCTTTTCCTCCCTGGCTCATGGAGCCTGTGTCTCGTCCACATTGTCCTTTATTATTCACACCAAACGTCCAGACTTCTCCATTCTTCATGAGCACACAGGTGTGAGCTTTGCCCATGGCTACTTGAGTCACAAAATGGCCCTTCAAATCTGTTACTAAACCTGTATGAGCAGTTGAGTGGTTAAATGCACTTTCTACCTGAGATGTGTCATGCAAAAAGAGAAAAGTCCAAACCACACCAACCCTTGCCCCAAATCACTAATTCTGAAAAACAATTCTAAAGGAGTTAGAATCACATTGGATTTTATTTCTTTAAAATTTTATTTAAACTGAGATGTACTGGATCACATGCAAATTCAAAACGGCAGAGAAACTTCTAAGGCCTGGTTTCCTGCAGCCTTTGTTCATAACACTTCTCATTTTTGCAACTGCCCTGCGCGGCTGTCTAGCATCACGTTAAGAACACAACTGATTTTTTTTCCTTAGTGGAAGCATTCGTGTGGGTGTTTGTCCCCAGTGCTGCTATATGCTTTAACAGAACTTGAAGAAATTGTCTTGTCTTTCTGTCCTTCTGTTGTATCTGGCTGAAGCAGCAGAAATTAAAAAAAAAAACTATTAGGAGAGTAACAAATGCACAGACTTCATTTCCACAGGCTAAAACCTTCTGAACTGATTTCAATTACTCTATTTGAAAAATCACTTAGAAGAAAAATATTAGCTTACTTGTACTATCAGAGTAAATGGCATCTTTTCCAAACATGTAGAGTTCTCCATCTTTTGAAATCACAGAACTGCTTCCATTATTGCAAGCTGTAGATATCACAATCTTTCCTTCCATTTTGATGATTTTTTTAGGCTTGTACGGTTTTGACTGCCGCCTGCTTTTAGCTTTGAATAAATAAATAAGTTATTCTACAAGAAACTTCTGAAGACATTTGTTTTATAATTATAAAACAAAAAATATATTTAAAAAATTGCACTCTGCCCTCAAACAAAAGAGTAAAAGTCCATCTAAAGTGTAGATAAACCCACTAACAGCTACTATCACTGCCTGTAAACTTTTGTCCAGGTCAGAGACCTGCCAGCTGCCTCTAATTGCACATGCACATACACTCCGCAGGCAGAAACTCCATCTCCCTGTCCAGCTTTGAGAGAAATTTGAAAAAACTGTGAAGTCTGTGCACATCCACTCCGAGTCAAATTAGAGAGTGACAAAGAGAACCAGATCTGTCTGACCAGAGTTGAGCTTTTAAAAGATCTGGTGAAGACCTTGATCAGGTTCCTGGTCATACTCTTCAGCAAGAAACTCTAGTTCTAGGATCCACTGCAGCTTCCCTACCATAAATAAAAGCCGTGACAGCGATTTACTTTGAAGTGCTAAACTTCTATTTCATTGAAATCGTAGATTAATATACAGGAACAAAAAATCAGTTTAAATGTATTTGGATAACTTTCAAACAGTTGCTCAAAAAACCTTCAAATTTCTGCTTTTAAATATATTTTCTGAAATCTTTTTGCCTAAGATGATTAAATCTCTTAAATTTATGCTAACTTTACTGAAGTATGATTTTGTACATACAGTTGTGACTGAGAGAAAGCTGGATTCATCCTCATGCACAATCAACACACCGCTACGCATACACACTTGAAATCTATTTTTAAATTCTATTTAAAACTGATTTTTTAAATTCTAACTATCTACTGCTGCATAAAGATTTGAATTCTCTAACAGGATGTGTGTGATTTATTATAATTCTAACTGACTGCACAAAGGCACAAAAATTCCAGTCTTACTAAATCTGTGTTTAAATTCCATGGTTAGCAGACTGAAATTTCCTACAAACCTGTTCTGTGAAATAAATATTAATTTTCATGATAACATGAAATTTCAATATTAAAATAGAACATCAGTGAGAAAAGAAAGTGAATTTGTGATAGTATTTTCATACTGTTTTGAAATCTAGAATATCCTGAGCTGGAAGGGACTCACAAGGATCATCGAGTCCAACTCATATTTATAAAATATTATGCTATTAAAATGTGCACATTATGAGGTTTACAACTCAGAAAGATTAGCTTTGTTTAAAGATCTATAGGTATTAATGCAGAAGATGCAGGAGCTGTGTATTTATCAAAAGACATTCTTCACCCTTTTTCTCTTCAATGTATTTCTCTATAATGGAGACATCAGCTGCGAAAACATCAGTTTACAAAGTTCTGAGTCTTCAGATTTTTAGACAAATTCCTAGGCAAATACCATGGTCTCTTGACTGAACTTATGATTGCCTTCTCTCAAAACAACTCTAAAATAGCTCTCCAACCACAAAATCCAACCTGTGCTAAAACTGAGCTCAACATCCCTACCTGAGAGAAGCAGTGATACTGGTTGTTGACGTAAAATTCAAACCAAGCAACATTTAATGTCATTAGAAAGCTTTACTGCAGCACAAGAAAGTTTCGCAGTTCACAAGAAAGAGCAAAGTTTTAACAAACATCCAATTTTTGCTTGAAAATGTAACCTCACAGAATTAGCTCTTGTGCTCACACTCCAAGCATCTTTAACCTGTGGTAATTTTTTAACACAACTCTCAAAAAAGTATTCCTATTAATCATATATCTATTACATAAGATAATTCTACTGATGGTATACTTTCATGTTCTTGGAAAATTTTAACAACGTTCCTTTGAAATTAAAAAGTGGTTAACAGGCTTTTATCAACTACTGATCACGCAAACATAGCACGTACTTGATTCGCCATCCTCTCCTTTACTAGCAGAACCTGTGAAGAATATACTGCCATCATCTGCAACAAGTAAGGCGTGTGAACCATCATGTCCAACAGAGAACTGAATAATCTTTGGAGATTTTGTGATTGGTAGTTCAACCCATTTTCCTGCTGAAGGACCACCTTGTTTGATTCCAAGGCTCTGGTATTTGCCAGTATAATAAATCTAGGAAAAAACAGTATAGCGTTTCCAGTTATACCACATGCATCACTTTTAATGCTGCACTGTTTTTAAAGCCCGTCATTGCAAAATGTACAGAACTTTTCCTGATATAAGTACCTCTATCCTAAAGCTTTGAGGTTTGATTTAATGGGGGAAGCATTTTGATTAGATTCTACTTGCATTGAAGTGTGCTGTGCCATAGAGTCAGTTTTTGTCTCTAATTATCTGACTTGATAATTTAAATATACACAAAAAAAAAAAACTGTTCAAGAGAAACTATTCAGAGGAAACTAAGCATTAGTTTATGTTTAAGAGAAACGCCTGGTCTCTGTAAAAAACAATATGGTATTATCAAAATATAAATATTTAAAAACACAAAATTTCTATGACTTATGTTTTTTAAAACTTATTTTCAGTACACACATCGTGGCCAGTGAGCACATGAATAGTACGATATAACACCATATTTCACCTGAACAAATACAGAACTACTGATATGGACCAAAAAACGCTTCCTCTAGAACCATTTGTTGATTTTAATTTGAAGAGATTTCGCGGTAAAAATCCAGATCAAAATAATTTGCTTCTTTCTAATGTCTGAAGAGTTCTGCTTGACCAAATTCTAGCTTTCAATCTTATTAGGAAAGAAATAGTTCAGCTTATTTGTGATCATCTTCATGAATCTCACTGTTGTGATCGGAGCAGAGCAAGGGTTTCATTCCAATACAGCAACACAATTCCAAGCATAGGAAAAAAAAGACCTATGCTTATACATATAAAATAACATTACTTTCCCACATTGAAAATAGA
>VXAV01004786.1:87496-100856 GCA_013399715.1 Alectura lathami
AAAAACACCTATAAAATGGAGTTGGCCAGGGGGCAGCTACTACTGCTCAGAAACTGGCTGGGCATCGGTGGCGGGTGGTGAGCAATAGCATCGTGCATCACTTGTTTTGTAAATATTTGTATATACAGGGGGTGCCAAAAATAATAAATAACATCTCTTAAAATGTATATACATGCATTACTTTTTGAAGCTTAATTGAATTACAATAGCAATGTGCAGTATGATGTTCACTCAAAAGATGGTGTTAATCAAATAAATGCGAAAGTTGTTATCAGTGTATATTGAGTATCATGATTTTCATACAGTTTTTTCCTTTCTTAAAATGTGTACACATTTTTTTGGCACCCTCTGTATATACATATATAATTAGCATTACTGTTATTTCTCTCTTTCCTGCCTCAGTGATAGTTTCGATCTCAATTTGCGAGTTTGTTTCCTGTTTCTCTCTCCCTTCCCTGTAGAAGGAGGGGGAGTGAGTGAAAGGCTGTGTGGTGCATAGCTTCTTGCTGGGTTAAACCACAACATTGCAAGAAATATCTTGCTTTTTAATCTTATTTCACATGGCGTGCAGACCATTGCTGTTAACAACTGGAACATTTTACCAATATAAAACCAAAGGGGGTGTGGGGGGAGTTTCAGTAAAATGCTGGGACAAACAAGAAATGGCTTAGGTAATGGAGCTGGCAGTGATACACAACAGTACAGTTGGATCTTGTTCCTACACATCTCTTCCTACAGGAATGTCAGGACACCTGTGCAGCTTTACCTTAAAACTGCAACTGTCACCATCTTTTCAGTTCCCCTCCTATTCCTTTTACTTCCATTTAACCATGGCATGGAGGTCCAACATGCGTTACAATAACATGACCACAACACCTCCTGAGCTAACTTTGCTTTACTGGACAGTAACCAAGTGCTGGCACAAGTTGCCCAGAGAGGTTGTGGAGTCTCCTGCTTGGAAACCTTCAAGACTGCCTGGACACGGGCCTAGGCAAGCTGCTCTGGGTGGCCCTGCTTGACCATGGGGTTGGACCAGGTGGCCTCCAAAGGTCCCTTCCAACTTCAAACATTCCGTGGTTCTATGAACTCGCCTGCTCTGGCAGGGTCAGCTCAGTCCAGTCATCCAGGATCATGTACAGTTGGATTCTGAGTATTTTCAAGGAAGGAGACCACAGTTTCTCTAGACAACCTGTTTCAGTGCTTAACCACCTTCACAGTTTTTTTTTTTGTTTGTTTGTTTGTTTTTAAGTGTTTCCTTGTGTTTAGGCATAATTCCATAATTTTTGTGTCCATTGCCTCTTGTTCTGTCACTGGGCACTAATGAGAAGAGTCTGGCTCAGCCTTCTTCATTCCCTCCCACCAGGCATTTATACACATTGACAGGATCACACCTGACCTCTTCTGCAGGCTGGCAGTCTCAGCTCTCTCAGCCTCTCCTCACAGAAGATATGCTCCAGTCTCTCGATCACTTGTGGCATCTCTCCAACAGCTCAATTTCTCTCTTGCACTGAGGAGATCAGAACTGAACTCAGTTCTCCAGATGCAGCCTCACCAGTGCTGAGTAGGCAGGAAGGATCTGTTTGCCTCAACCTGCTGGCAACACTCTTCCTAACCCAGCCCCCACAGCTGCCATAATGGCACATTACTGGCTCAAATGCAACTTCTTGTCCCATGACTGCCCTCAAGTTACCTCTCTGCAGAGCTGCTTTGGAGCTGGTTAGCCCCTCAGCATCTATTAGTACCTCTGGATATTCCTTCCCAGATGCAGGATTCTACTTCTCCCTTTGCTGAACTTCGTGAGAGTCCTCTGAGCCCAGTTATCCAGGCCCTTCAGGTCCCTCTAAATGGCAACATAAGCACATGGTGTGTGAGCAGCGCGTGAGCCACTCCTTCCGGTTTTGTTCTGCAAACTTGCTGAGAGTGCTCTGTCTCCACATCCAGGTCATTAATGAACAACTCTACAGAGCACAATCAAGCTTTTCCCAAATAAAAGCTTGACTTCATTCAATTGTTGATAAAGATATTATCCACAGACGACCTCAAATATTTGAAGTTATTGCTATCACCTTCCTCTGGTACACCTAAGACATAATGAGCAACTCCACCACTTTTCAGTAAAGCGAGGGACAGCTCAACAGGCATTCTAACAGGCACATGTCTGTCCTCCAAACCATCACCAGCTTCTGTACCATCTTCTCTGAATTATTAATTAAGCATTCTGGTGTGTATTTTCACTATGCCAATATAAAAGGCAAGTCAGAGCTTAAGCGGTATATCTACAAATGGAAAAATCATCAAAATCTTGCCACTTCAATCCATAAATCAGGGTAAGGAACATCAAGTGAAACCCAACTAAGATAGGAGAATACAGAGGCAGACTAGTAGGACAGGCTAAACTGGGCTAAGGAATCTGAAAAGATTAAATAACCTCAAAATAAATGGGAGTCTGATGGATTTGGGAGAACACTGTATGGGGAATACGGAGCTAACCAGGAGCCACACTGAAGACATCAAAGACTGGAAGATGGCTACGGCTAACAGCCCCATTACTATGGTCTGGAACTCTTCCCTGCACACTCCTGTACACAAAAAGAAAATCCCTTTAATTACTTACTTTTTCACTTGGGAATTTAGTGTGCTACTGTTTGTGAGCTGAAATTGCAGATCTTTTTAACCATGACTTCTCAGATTCATAACTCAGAGGAATTTCTCAAGCCTGTGACATCACATTGTATTATTATTACTATTACATTACCCTTTCAAACAATTAGTTTTTACACAATTATTTTCTTTTGCCTTGAAACTGAATTTTTGGAGGCTTAAGGGAGAAGGAGGCTATGCAGGAGGATATACTGCTGGAATATCCTTTCTGAAGTTCTCCACTGTAGTCTGAAAACTAAATACTGCACATACTAGAAATGGAATCAACACCAACTACAGAAGTGAAACGGACCTGATTTGTATTTAACCAGCACAGAACTGCAGAAGTGCAAAATAGTGTCTAGAAATTTCCCTTTTATAAATCAAAATATTGGCTATATTTATGCTGTTCTAGAAGCAAGGAGAGCACACAATGAAGCACACCTACAAAGTATTTGCTGCACAAAGAGAATGGTTTCTCAACACAGCCACTGACAGGTGTGGTTTCTTTTCTGCCATTACCTATTTCATCATTTATTAGCTGCAACATTATCTAGGAGATTAGATCTACAAGAACACAGGCAGGGAAAGTATTCTACTTCAAGTTTTTCAGCACAGAAGAAAGCATTTTGTATCTGTAACTTCTACAGACCGTTTTAGGACTGTATTTTATTTGCTCTGGTGAAAATAAAAAAGACATTCAGCCACAGCAAGAACAAGAACATCAAACCCTTTGGCCATTTCCCTATCTAAATGCAACCATCAAAACCAAACTGTATACAAGGCTACTTTTTTTTTTTTTTTTTTTGGTATCATATCAGCAAAATTTTAATTTACAGATATTCTAATGCTCCATGAAAATTAGGAAGAACTGTACTTACTAAAAAAAAAAGCACATGAACAGCAGCTAGTGACAGCATCTTCACTGAATAGCACAAGATACAATCACCTAGTGCACAGTTCTGAAAACCTACCAGTTTGCAGCTGCCAACAGCCTACATCCTGTAACAGTCTGTTCTAGTAATAATATGGGATAGAGAATCGATTGGTTTGAAGTGGAATAGAGTTATGACTACTCTGAGAACTTGGAAGCTTTATGAAGACATGAGTGTACCTGTCAGAAAGAAAAACAGTTGGTGGGAGAAAAGGGGAACGCAAACCAAAAGGTGAGTAATGAAAAACAATACACAACTCATGGTGAGAAAATCAAAATGAGAGAGATGAGGAGGTAATGCTAAGAAGAGGAGAATAAGGTATTTAAGAACAAACTCATCTCAATCTAATGCAGATCTGTGAAAAGAATCATTGGATTAGAGGCTTAGTAATGGAAAAGATGAGTGACGTTATCAAAAAGACAGACTAGTGGAGAAGAGAAATAAAGAGCTCAGGGTCTGACCCTGTTAAGGTTCAAACACTCATCTAAATATTTAAAACTACTGACAATAGGTGTCGTCTTTTTGACCTGATATTACTTTCTCTTTCATAGGATCTATAAAGCATTTTCCAGGGGTTCACAAACCACAGCTCAAAAACCATTACCTTAGACAATTATGCTTGGGAGCATGAGTCAAGTAAAATCAAGGGAATAAAATGAGAAATAAGGAATGGCACCAACCTAACCAAAGGGCTCCAGAATCACGTGGGGAAGAACAAGCTGACTTTTTGCTTATTTTCAAGGCTGTGCAACTACTACAGATTTAGACTTATTAAATTAGTAAAATACCCAGTTTTCTCAGACTGAAGTAGTCACAGATAAATCACATGCAAAGAAAGATGCATCATTCAGTTCCAACTATAAAAATGCAGTACAACACATTTATCAGTCTGAAAGAGCTACGACATGTTGTTTACTATGAAATACTGGTTATTAAAAAAAAAAAAAAAACTGAAGCATACTAAATTTAAACATGCAAAACCCATATACCTTAATGTAGCCACTTACAGTACAAGTAGCCCATTCTCCTGTGTCCATTTCTAGCATTCATACTTTGGAGTGGTACAATGGATGGAGCTGGCTGTGAAAGACTACTTAGCAAGAGCATATTTCAAATGCAAGAGCTTTAGTTAATGACAAGACTACTGCTCCAACCAGCACCTCAGTCTGCAGCACTGTTTCCAGCAAGCAGCGTAAGAAATGCAACCACATACTTGAGAGATGCTGCAAGGAGTCAAGTTTCTAGAGGAAACAAAGGACATGGAAAACAGTTTGCAGGAAATGCTTCAGTAGGAAACACTGTGTTACGTGCTGCCTACGAAGACACAGGTAGTCACATGTCAAGAGAAGAATTTCTAAAGCATCTTCAGAATATTGTGGCCCGGAGAAAGACCATAACACAGCAGCGGGCAGGGAGTGGAAGGGAAAGGGAGCAAGGAAAAAAACAAGGAATCCCCACACAGGGGCTAAGACAGCAGGAGCACAAATCCAACGCCAAGCTTGCAGGAAGCAGAAAGCCCATTCCATACATTGAACACAGCCAGCAGTGGGGGCTGGTAACTTCTGAAATGACTCCAGCTCCGGTCTAACTTCAGCTGCTTGTGCTTGCCGCTTAATAGACCACCAGCATGCCAGAGCAGTTACCATAAGTGGAACTGAAATATTAACTGGCATTTCTTCTCAGTTTAAAAACTAAACACCAACACAACCACAAAAGAACCCCCACCACAAAGTAACAGCATAGAAAGAAAAAATAAAGTGGAGACTCTAGAACACATACACAGATGGTCTCAAATCAGTAGGTGGAGGAATCCCAGGGGCACACAGATTAGTCTGAAGATGATTGAGAATACGATATCAGACTTCACATTAACCTGCCAACAGCACTCATACACCTTTAAAAAATGGAATTCCAATCCCAATTAAGCAAAATTAGCTCTAATCATCTCTCCAACTGTGAAGCTGTGGCCCATCTTGAAATAAATTATGAAAAAAAAAAAAAATCAGCCACTGGTTAAAACATTAAGGAAACAGAGTAAGCCACAACTGCTGCAAATCTAACATTCCAATTTCTCTCATCCTGTTAGGAGTTGCATTTATATATACACATATTTGTGTATTAAAAGTCCAAACCTTTGTGAACTTTAATAGAACTTTAACACAAATATTCTCATCAATAATCCACAACCTGATGTTCAGAAAGGATAAACTACTTTAAAAGTTTAAAAAACATTAAACATGGTGTTTTGGAGCATGCTGAGCAGCCAAATCCTCAAAGTTGGCAACAATACCAAATATCTGGGATTAATCTAACAATCAAGGACAATGACATAACAATGCCTTATCTGAGGTTAAAAAGTGTCTATAAGAATGCTGAAACTAAAGAGTCAATACTATGAAAAAGAGGCAGCAACCTGCTGTCATTACACTTAATTCTGGAAATAAGCTTCCTGAGCCAATTACCATATGAATGCTGAGAAGTCTTAAACAGTAACGACCAAACATTACAGTTAAAACTGTTACGCTCCAAATATAAAAGTTTTGGTAACAAATTGATGTTCTCCACAAAGTTGTTTTCCTTCTCCACTGGTACACATTCAGAACAACACTAAGAGCTCATACACAGTAGTTGCTGATACTTGGCACACTCTTGTACAAGCAGCACGGTCTCAGAGCTAGAAAATCCAGTTTCACAGTTTCTCCTACAACTTCTGTAGAATCCCAGCCTGGCCTGTAATTGAACTGGCAAGAAAAAAACAAGAGGTTCCATACAGTATTTATTTTGGAGCACAAAATAATAACAGAACCACACAACTTGATTCTATCACATGCGTTAATTCCTTTCTAGACTACACACTTTCCCTCTAAGTAGGGAACAGAAGGATGCATGACTACGAAACAGACAAAGGTGTCTCTTGGCATCACTAGAGTTCCGAAAAAATTTCCACATCTGTTTTTGCAAAAATGGATATTCATTTCTAGCAACCCACAAAAACTGAATATTCCCCTCACAGATTCCATGCCTTGTTCTTTTGAAGGTGCTTAAAGATTCTAGACCATTTGCCACAGTGCTTTCAGTCTGAAGTTTTTTATTAACTTGATTTATTAGTAATTTTGCAATCAGCAAGGTTACTTGCGTCTTTCCAGCATTCATTATTATGCTTTGTATGATAACACTGCAGAAATACAAACCATGTTGATCTGTTTACTACAGTGTCTCCAAAGTTACTACCATATAAAACAATTTTCTTTATCACAACATAAGGTAAAGAAGATATATAAAATAGGTGGATCTAGTTGTTAGTTACACCCTGTTAACCAACAGCACAGTAGATGACACAATGTCCCGAGTTGGAAGAGACATACCAGGATCACTGAGCCCAACTCCCGGCTCCACACAGCACCACCCCAAACCCAAACTCTGTGTCTGAGAGCGGTGTCCAAACGCTCCTTGAACTCCGGCAGCTTGGGGCCGTGCCCACTGCCCTGGGGAGCCTGTTCCATGCCCACCACCCCCTAGGGCAGAACCTTTTCCTAACCCCCAGCCTGACCCTCCCCTGACACAGCTCCATGCCATTCCCTGGGGTCCTGTCGCTGTCCCCAGAGAGCAGAGACCAGCGCCTGCCCCTCCGCTCCCCTGGGAGGAAGCCATAAGGCTGCCATGAGGCCTCCCCTCAGCCTCCTCTGCTCTGGGCTGAACAAACCAAGGGACCTCAGCTGCTCCTCGCACATCTTGCCCTCAGACCCTTCTCCGTCTTTATAGCCTTCCACTGGATGCTCTCTAACAGTTTTGTGTCCTTCTTACATTGTGGCACCCACACTTGCACCCAGTGGTTGAGGTGAGGCCGCCCCAGGCAGAGCAGAGCAGGACAATCCCTGCCCTCACCCATCTGGCAGTGCTGGGTCTGAGGTCACACATCTCATCAGTTGCAGAAAAGGAAACTTTCAGTTATTGATGGCATGAACTTAAGCCCTGGTTTCTTAGCTTGAAAAGAGCATCCAACCTCTTCTAGATGTCAGTGAAATTAAGAACCTCTTGTAATCCAGAAAGCAAAAAATCTCCTGCCTCATACATAAATGTATGTTTCGAATCCAAACAGTATCAAAAGCTTTGCTGAAACACAGATAGATTACATTGACTTCCCTCCCTTGGTCAAACAGGTGAGTAACTGTCATAAAAGGAGATTAAGTTCATTAAGCAGGACTTTCTCCTCATTAACCCATGTCACCAGTGACCAATGACTGCGTTGTCTTTCAAGTGTCTTTCAGTAATTCCCCGAATAATCTTCTCCATAATTTTGCCAGGCATTGAAGTGAGACTGACAGGCCTGTAATGACCATGGTCTTGATTCTTGCCCTTCTTGAAAACTGGGATAATGTTTGCAAGCTTCCAGTCGACAGGGACCTCTCCAGATTCCCAAGACCATCAAAAATAATTGAGGAAGGTCTTGCAATGACATCACCCAGCTCTGAGTAAGTAGCCTGGGACGACTCCCATCGGGCCCCACGGACTTGTACCCATCCAGCTGGAGCAGCAGATCCTGCACAAGCTCAGAGCTGGTGGGGAATTTACTGCTCCTGCAGTCGTGGCCCTCCAGCTTGGGGGTCTGGGGGTCCCAGGGCCCATCATAAGTGTTGGAGGCAGAGGCAAGGAAGGCATTAAACATCTCTGCTTTGTCTGCAAGTCTGTTTGTTAGGTGACCATCCTCACCAGGAAACAGACTAATGTTATCTCTGGTCCTCCTTTTGCTGTTAACATATTTTTAAAAGCCCTTTACATTGTACCCCATGGTTCTGGCCAGCTTCAACTTTAATTATCTCCCTACAATGGCCAACAGCATCTCTGTAGTCCTCCCATGATGCCCAACCTCACTTCCAGTGACAATACACTTTCTTGTTCCATCTAAACTCTAGAAGATCCCTGCTCAGCCAAGCCAACCTTCTGCCCTGCCTGCCTGAATTCAAACAAACAGTTTGGAACTGCCAGCTCCTGTGCTCTTCAGAGGTGCTACTTAAAAAGTGAGCAGCACTGAGGGACCCCAATGCCTTCAAAAGGCATAATCACAGGCGATCTTACTCACTAGATCTCTGAGCAGCTTCACATCTACTCTCCCTGTATCCAGGGTTGCAAATAAAGTGTTAAAGCATTGCTCTACTGGAGCTGAAACGCCTAAAGCAGAGAGTAACTCTTATCAGCTTTTCTAAGGTAAAGGTTAGCTTAATGTAAGATTCAACAGCTTACACATTTTCTAATAATAAAATGAAGTTTTGTTCTTTCCGGTAAAATATTTATAACCAAAATTTAGAATCAAAAAACTGGAGATGCAAATCCTTTTACAGGAATAAAGAGGGAAAATACCACATAATTCTTCACAATAAACACCACTATAGTAATTTTATTAGTCTCTGTGTATATTAACCTTACTTTTTCAATCAAATGAATGCTTCCAGCCTTTTGCAATTAAAAGTTTTATTAAAAAAAAAAAAAAAAAAGCATCAACTCCCAAAGGCAAAACAGCTTACACATTTCTGAAGACTTTAGATCTTAAGAAATTTAGGCTTTCTGGTACACCAACTATAAGAAATTTGTTGATTTAGTATCTAAATATATTTTATATATAAAGAATGTGTGGAAACCATGTTTATTAACTTGGCAGTGGAAAGGTGAAGTGTTTCAGCAGCATTTCTCCAATAAAATTTTAAGAAACGTATAGTTAAAACACTCCACAACCAAATAAGCATTGCATTGTTGAGCATAAGAAGGGGCACAAGGGAAGAGTGAGGATTTTCACTTAACTGTGACAGGCTTGAGCAATGAACCAGCGATCAACCCATTCCAAAGGATGTTATAATCTACCGCTAGGAGTGCAGATGAGCTGGCCGACTTCCAAAAATTTCTTTATCATCCAGTGGAAAGAATCATCATAAAAGAAGTTGGCTGCCCCTTCTTCAGTCAGAATGGCTGAACAAACAGCCATCTGATTCCTGGTCAATAACAGAAATCTTACATTTCAGACATTACCAACATTTCCCTTGGTCCCAAGGCAAGCCACTTCACAAGGTTAGATTTGTTCTTCTTTCCCCAGAATGCAAATACAAACATTTTTCCCATGAAAAATTTAATTTAAAAGTAGGCAAAGATGTAATGGACAGAAAAAGGTAACCCAGAAAAAGAGCTGTATTTTTAAAATTTCTAATGCTTTTAAACAAATTGACAGGACATTTCCAGTGACTCCATGTAAAAAACAAATTAAGAATCTGATGAGCTCAGCAGGACAACTCCCTTTAGTAAGCAGCATAAAGAGCATATTTAAAATTGATTATTACGCAATAAATTCTGCTGCATCTCTGACAGCTAATTTTACTACAGACACAGTCCTCACAAGTAGTTTAAAATGTATATGGAATCAAAGAACCTGCTCAGAAATGATTCTAGGGTCTGCATGGTGTTACTTTCAGAGTTGCTGAGTTCATGTTCTTCAGACAGAAGAAAAAAAAAAGATTTTTTCACTAAAGATCAACAGATAGGCTGTAAAATAGATGGGAAGCGTTCAGACATGAGTATGAAATTACTACCATTTCAGAATATATCAGCACTGTAATATTACAAACTCACATTATTCAAAACTATGCAGTAAAAATTTTTGTTACAAGACAGGACACGCAAAAGCCATTACAAATTTGTTTCTATCTGTGTTTGAGGAAAGGTCTCAAAGAACACAAGCCCACCTGATACTTGTGATAGTATGAAAAAGGAAAGGAAAGGAAAAGGGAAAGGACTGACAGTTTGGGGAAAACCGGGAGATGCAGCAATTCAGCTGCACAGAGGTGTTCCGATTAAATTGTGACAGAGCAGAAAAACTATATATTCGAAGACAGCAAAACACAAATCAGAAATATGTCTGAAGCACCCTGTTTTACACACACAAAGTTTCTGGAGTGAAAGCAGTTAGCAGCTGCCATTATTCTCAGTGACGGAGAGCAGACTTCTGGCATCATCCGCTCAGAGTCCAGTGTCTGAGCGGGTTCATGTTCAAACAACACAAAGCTTTTAGCTGCCCTCTGAAGGGCAGCGTGTGAGTGTGTGAAGGGCAGTGTGAGTCTCTGCTCACACTTCCTGCTCGTATTTTACAGACCCTCATGACCGTATCAGCTATGATGCCACTAATGGTCATTTTGACATATTTCAGTAGCCACAGAGACTACAAATTAAGCATACTCAGAATAGATTCAGCTTCCAAAGCAGTCTTGACTTGACAGGTACACTTCCCGCTGAAAGCCGTCTGACCGAGGACGGCAGTATGTTCAGTTACAGGATTAGACACATTTTCTGTTCCCTTCCACAAAATTGTTAGCCTGGCACTGGCAATACAAAAAAAAAAAAAAAAAAAAAAAAAACCCNAGCCTCTCCCCTCCCACCTGGCTGTACAGAGTCTGTGCATCCCTTCCCTCACACTGTCACAAGCGCGGGTATGGCCACAAGGTGAGCCAGAGCAGGCAATTAGTCTGGATTACAACAAACCATTTTTGCCAAGTTAAAATTAACTCAGCGCGAGCCTCTAATCTGTTACTGCAAGAGACTTTATAAATAATGTCAACATGGTGGGGGCAACAGGCATAGCAACCAGGCTGTCTCCTTTGGAGACCGAAGTGTTCACAACACCACAGCCGGCACTACATGAGGGAAGGCGAAGTGCTGCTCGCTGTTTGGAAGCCAACTGCTCCATCCTGCTCAACACGTGATGTTCGCTGCTTCCAGATGACAGCCAGCACAAACACCCTGCTAACCTGAAATTAATCTGACGCACGGCTTTTAAACATTCCTCGCAAGGCCTAATTTTCTTGTCTACGCACAAGCATTCTGATACGGTTTCCTAGCTCTCCATAAGCATTTAAGTCAGGTTTGGAATAAAAGCGCTCGGTGCAGCACTGACCATGCTATTTTAAGTGTGGAGCACAATTTTGCAGACTTGGAAAAAAAAAAAAAATCTGTCTACATATTGAAAGCAGGTTGTACCATCACTCTTCACAGTAGAGAGTCTTCTTGGAGAACAGCAAAATGTTATTAATGTCTAAAAGCCAAATTTAGCTTTTTAAGCTACTTCAGTATATTTTTATAGCCACAAACACTCTTAGTAACAGATTAATAGGCTTTAGATTTTCCACATACGTAAAAATCAAGACTCTTGTTACAAACTGTATTACCTTAACCTCCAATTAATTTATCTGACACTTTCCTGCTGTAGCTACTAGATGAGGCACAAATTGCTTTAAAGCGTCTCTTTAGAAAGTGTTGGAGATCTCTAGCATTTTTATAAAAACAAAAAATAAAAGCATTTCTGACAATTTCTTTTTAACTACAAGGTAGCTGAAATTCTCAAACCTTGAACTGGAATGTTTTGACAGTGGCACGAAAAAAGGGTGGAGATCACCTTGGCTGCCATCAGCCTGAAACAAGAGATGCTGGGGGTCAGACAGTGGGCACTAGCTAATTATTAACATCAAAATTCTTAGAAGTTTTACTATCCAGATTGGTTATATTCTCCAGAATTAACCAGCTGTCCTTTACTTGCTAATACCTTGAGACAATGTTTCACCTGTACAGCGAACTTGCTCTAAGATGACACAATGTAGCCAAGACACTAGCCTAAACCTGTCCTTCAAAACTGAAGTTACACAGAAATTCTTTGATGTCCCTGTTTCTTTTAACTGACATCCTCCCAATATCCTGTTAATCGGAAACAGACTCAAAAAAGAACAAAATGTATGGTAGGGATAGAAGTAAATACATTACAATTAAAGGAAACACTGAAATTTATGCTGACTTAAAGCTGCTAGTATTTTCCGTAACAGTGAGTATAAGAGATACCAGCTGAATTATATGAAGGCCAAAAATCATAGAGGACACAACAAAATCAAAACTACAGCTTTAACTAACACAAATATGTCAAGGCAAAAATTTAGATAAATATGTGAATGCCCCAGAACAACCACACACCTGACTGAAGTTTAACAGGGATTTCCTTACTTCTACCACTCACAGTCCCAGGATTAAGTGCTCAAAAGCAGGAAAAGAAGAAGTAACAGAAAAGGAACGAGCACTGAGCTAAGAGATAACGAGGGTAAGAAAACTCTTATGGGTACTATGCATGTATGCAGTGCACATACATATACATACTGCACGTGTGTGCATACACATATCCTACAGTACATAATAGTACGTGTGCGTGTGAAGAGGTATAGCTTCCCTGCCATATACTCTGAAGACAGCTCAGTAATTACAAAGACGTCAAATGCCAAAGTTAAAGAGCCCACATTTGTGGCACTTGCTAAGAGCAGTCTGGGAGAGTTCCACTTCTCCTTTAGGTCCTTACATTATCCCACCCCTATGTGCGCCCTTTTTGTGAGGGAAACAACCCCTGCTGTTCAAACCAGACAGAAAAACAAAAACCACGCAAAGACGCCAACCACCTCGTGCCCTGCAGCCATTTACCAACTTACAACAACAGCCTCTCGAGCGCCTACCTACGACCAGGCCCACCCACTCCGCGGCTTAATACCGGCCAAGGACGAACGCGCAGGAACCGCCCGTGTTCACGCCACCCACAGCCCCAGCAGCCTCCGGAGAGGAACAATGGGCAGCACCCGGGCACCGGGAGGCTGGGGGTACCAGGCAGCCGCCACCCCTCGCCCCCCTCACACAAAGCAACCACCGCGACAGGGCCCTCACCGCCCACCCGGGGGGCCGGGAGGGGCGGCGCAGGGCAGGCGCCGGGGGGGCACCGG